>JAQQSZ010016289.1:0-11063 GCA_028646595.1 Phalanger gymnotis
GAAGGCTTTGACCTCACCCAGGCTAGGTCTGGGAAAGTTTTCTGTCCCCAGGATCACATCATATACAAATCAATGACTCCTACTTGTCTCAGTGCTGAGAAATGCTCCAAGACAAAAAGATCCCACTTTATCTGCCCCAGAATCATTAAAGGCACTTAAGAGAAGAAAAGCAAAATGCCCCACCTTAATTACTATTACATAATAATGTTAATGTTACACCTAACAGGGGTTTGGGCCTGGGGCTCAGCACTTAGCAAGAGTCAATGACAAAAGCCAAACTCTTCATGGACACTTGTTGAACTAAGTGCTAAGGAGACCATTTCCATTAACAACACAATGTGTTAGAACCTTGTCTTTAGGTTGGCCATAGTGTGATGGGTTCTTCATCTAGAACATCTCTCAGTGTCTCCCTTTGGATCGCATGTAAGGGTGAGGCTTGTCTCCTGCTTCCTTTACACTTCCCACTAGTGTTTAAATAGTACTCACTACATGATGATCACCCTTTGACTGTTGACTAGAAAACAAGTGCCTATAATTCTTGTCACTACGGAAAAAGATAGCCCACTAAGCTATAGAAAGGTTGCGATCAACACTGGGGGGAGTATATGTACTCCCGTCACAACAAACTATTGTTTGTTGAAGTACTTTAGAGCAGAGGGGTCAGCTGCGGGGAAAACATGAGCCATTTGGGAGGATTTGGGCATTTGAGTTTCTGAATTTCATTGAACCATGTAACAGCCCTGGATAAGTTTTTGCTCTGTTTTGTTAGGGTTTTCAGCTGTGCAAAGTACTTTGATGTTTTTGCCTGATGCAATTCTAAGGTTTTGGGAAATCAGGAGACCCAAACCCAGTCTAGAACAAGATGAGGAAGAATCTCTTTTCCAAGCACAAATCAATCAAAATGGGTCCCATGGGGCTACAGTGGTAGAAGCTGAAAAATATTCAGTGGTTTGTTTTTGTTTTTGCTTTTAGTGCAGGTGTCAGAGATAAGATAACACTATTCAGTGAGAGAAAAAAGAAGGGGAGATACCTTATCATTTAGCTGATAGCTCTTTCCTATGTTTAGTTGCCCCAAAGCCTAGAGATTTCTTATCACCCTCTCTTGAAGGAGACTTCATATGCTCTAGGTTTTAAGATTCATTCCTCCATAGCTGGGGTGAATCTATACCTAAGACAAACAGGGTAAAATCTCTTCACTTTTTATGACAGTTTGTTCAACCATTGTGGATTGCAGTAGTATATTTGGCTCATGATTCTGAGTCTTCTGGAAGGCTTGGCACCTAAGTATCTTAAGGCAATGAAAGTGATGAGAACTGTGGAGCTCCTGTCCTTTTCTGACTAGGGTGGGTTAGGATGGGGAAACAAACAAACAAACCAAGAAAGCTATACTTCTTCGGTTCTGAACCTTATGCTTCGTTAGGGATCTTGCAATTATATTCCCTGACTGTACATTGGAGATGAGGCATACTTGGGCTCCAGCCACATGGCTTGTATTTTCCTTTCCTTAGATGAAGTTGAACTTCCTGTTATCCCAAATCTCTCTGTTAGATATTGACCAGCTGGTGTTTACTTAGAGGAGGGTTACTAGAAGGGTGAAGGTACTTGAAACCATGCCATATGAAGACCTAGGATGAAGACCTTCAGAGACCAACTCCTCTCCCCTGCCTGGGGGAATTAATCCATTTGCCATGCTCAGAAACAGGCCTCTATGTTATCCCCTAGCCCTAGCACCAAGGCCCCTGCATTTGGGCCATTATCCTCATCTATTCTCATTGGAATCTTGGAATCTCCTCCTGGACTATGTGAGGCCTCAGTGTCAGCTCCTGGCCATCTCTACAATGTTGCTGCAGCTTTCTTTATGTTCTGTCTTCCCCTATTAGAATGTAAGCTCCTTGAGAGAAGGGACTGTCTGACTTACTTGATTTATATCTCTAGTGTTTAGTCCCTGGTACATAGTAAAAGCTTAATAAATGCTGTGTGTATGTATGTTTTTCTTTCTTTCTCTTTCTTTCCTTCCTTCCTTCCTTCCTTCCTTCCTTCCTTCCTTCCTTCCTTCCTTCCTTCCTTCCTTCCTTCCTTCCTTCCTTCCTTTCTTCCTTTCTTCCTTTCTCTCTGTCTGTCTTCTATCTAAACATTTACCTAGCCCACTATACCTAGCTGGACTCAGATCATGGTTCTCATCTCATCTAGTTATACACCAGGATACGAGGACCTACTAGGCATGTTATCATCTGCCTTGCAGCTGTGTGCTTTCTCCTCACCCTCCCCTTATCCGTTGTGTTGAACACTAATGAACACCATGCATCCAATTAGGCCATAAGCTTTTTGAAGGCAAAGACTGACACACCTTTGCATGTTTCTTTCTAGGATCTAGCCACTTCCTGGCAAATAGGAAGGGCTTTATAAATTCTTTAAAAAAATCACTCACTGATTCTTCGAGTATTTGAAAGAGAGTTTAGATTCTTTTTGTTCAGCTCTGGAAGGCAGAACTAGGTGAAAATTGCAGACGTAGATTTCAATTCTTGTGATTGGAGCTATACAAAAATGGAATGAGCTTTCTCAGGAGGTGGCTTGGAGGCTGGATGGGTGTTTGTCAGGGACAATGTAGAAGGGTATCTTGTGTAGGCATGGGTTAGCCTAGATGGCCTCTGAGTTCCCTAATAACTCACGAAATTTGATGATTCTCTGCCCTCTGACACAGAGCGATGGCTGTGGGTCAGATACAAATTAGGTCCCTTAATAAAAGCAGAGGAGTTGGCTGTGAGGAGGCAAGAAGGCAGTTGCTCAGCGTGGGCCATCCTAACATGACCATTCTCCATGTTGCCTGCTCTTTTGGTTACCCCTTCTTCCAAATGCAACTTTGACCCTTCTTAGCGGATCTTGGATGTTTCTGCTCCCCACCGGGTTTACTGTTGCATTCTAAATGTGATTGATAAGGATTTCTCTATCTCATGAAGTAGATTCCTTCAGCTTCTGATCTCCAGGTAGAATCTTCATAATCTGGACTTTGCTACTCCCTTATGGAGAAGCCTTACCTATAGCCCCAGAACCCCAGACCCTCAGACAACCATCTCCTCCTGACTTAGCCTCCCCCCTTAGCCTAAATCCCAAATTCCCAGGTGCCTTAGTTCATTCAGAGGACCCTCAACATTGTTGGCATCCTGCATTTCCTCTCTTTCTGTCTTGACTCCCTCTTATTTTTGTCCTCGAAATTCACCAGCTCTGTACAATCTTCCTCGACAATGCTCCATCACACTAATTCCTGCAGAGATTATCAAGCAAGTTTGCTGAGAATTAGGATCCTCTTCTGCGTTCTCTCCCTTTGGCTTGTACAGTGCTATAGGGCAAGGCTTGTCTGCTACTTCCTTTCCACCTCCAATCAATATTTAAACTGTGCTCAGTACATGGTGGTCACTCTTGTGACTAAGGAAAAATGGTGTAATGATTGGGCAAAGGGGAGAGTGAGACAGCACTTCCTATTGGCTGAGGGGAAAACAGCCACTCTCAGAGTATGTCTGCTTCTGTTGACATTTTCCTGTTTGCAAAAGCTCACTTGCAACTTGACATGTTGATTCAATGAAATCACCAAAAGAGTGAAATAGAAACACCTAAAAGTTAGGCCAACGCAGAAGCAGACCATAACACATGCAGTAGAATACTTTGCTCACAAGGCGAAACCTTGCTAGAAGCAAGAAGCACAAACCAGGCAAGAAGACAGCAGCAGGCCATGGGAAATGCCATTTGAAGTTTTGTATGGCCTCAGGTGTCTAATGATAGGCTTTTATCCTATTATGTCTAATTGACATAGGACTTATTAACAAATTGAGAAGTGCTTATTCCTTGAAATGTTTTGGACATTATACCAACTTCTCCTGATGGGTTGTTGAAATGACTCTATTATGCCAGACTGGCTTGTAACCTGTGAAAATGATCCAGCAATCTTCAAAGTTAATGAAACATCATTTGTCATAGGATTTGCAGGTGTGACTCAGTTCCTGCATTCTAAGACACAATGAAAGTGTGAGCGGAAGGGGCAGGCCCCTTGCCAAGCCTAATGAGTATTCTGTAAGTGGCACTTGTGCTGTGGTCTTTATGTCTTTTACCTGGTGCCAAGGTCTGATATGCCTGGTCTTGTCTATGCTGGAGCTGGGTGCCATGACTCTGTAACTTGATTGTAGTCTCCTTTCTGCTCTTAGACTAATGGAGGCAGTGCCTTTTTTTCTTCCTCTGGCCATTTTGCAGGCTACTGCAGAAAAGTCACTACAGCTTTTTTATGGTAGCTAAACTTGGGAAACAAAATGGGTGCTCATTAATTGGGGAATTCCTGATCAAATTTTCATATGTGAAAGTTAGGCAACCGTCCATAAATATTTATTAATCACTAAATATGTGCCAGACTTTGTGATAGATTCTGAGGATACAAAGAAAGACAAAGACAGAAACAAAAATCAGTCCCTACCCTCAAGCAGATTGTAGTCTAATTGTGGCGACAACATGTAAATAGCTATATAAAGTAGGTATATACATGTATAGGTAAAACATACGTATATATAAATAAACCAACTTATACATATATAAACAAACCAAAATACTGGTCATGCCTGGCAATGTATGCCTTATTCTGCCTATAGTATACCACCTCTGCTCCGAGGAGAGAGGTATGTTTTACCATCAGTCCTGTGGAATCAAGATTCTTCAAATCCTATATTTATATATGTATACACATATGCACATATACATGTATCTATATATGCGTGTGTGTGTGTGTGTGTGTGTGTGTGTGTGTGTATGGAGATTTGAGAGGAGGAAAGCACTCTCAGCTGGGGAGACTGGGAAAGGCTGTAATAGCAAGCAAAGTGGGACTTTTTGCTGTTTTTCTCAGCACTGAGGTAATCAAGTGCCTTTGATTGAGCCTTGCCATTGATTGAATCAAGAGTCTTTGATGATCTGCTTAAGTCACAAGAAAGCCTATGTCACATGAGTTTGAGTCACATGAGCCTGGGTCACGAGGGCTATGATACCCTCTGACCCTGAAGAAGTATATACATATACTCTGAGATTAGCATTTTTCTTTGGGGCTCACTCGTGGGAAGAGTGTTTGTGCGATATAGCCAGATGAGACTCTGGATAGCTGTTAAGGAGCCTCCCGGCTTTGAAAACCCAGATGTTGGTGCTTCTCTCTCTGGTAACTATGTATGTATGTAATGGTCAGACAGCTAGAAGCCCTGTCTGTTGATTTGTGTTATATTCTCTTCTAATTCTGCTTGTAATTCCTGCTTGCAATTTCTGTTTGTATTTTCTATGAAGTTCAGGGTGCTGACTTTTTCCCCTGAACTAAGTGAATGATATAGGTATGTTTAATTAAAGTAAGATTGTTAACCCCCTAAATTTGCTTTCCTTTAGAAAAGCAGTTCAAAGAGCCTGTGCTAGTAGCCCTCCCATGTGCTGGTGTTATTGGTCTTACACCCCTACAGCAGCTGCTAGTAACGTTGTTACAAAGGCTTCCAGATGAAGGTAGGATTTGAGTAGAATCTTGAAGAAAACCAGGGCCAATGAGGGTCTCAGGTTAGGAGGCAGAACATTCCAAGCCTGGGAGACAGTCATTGCAAAAGCACAGAGATGGCCGATGTGATGGAATATTGCTGCATTATAAAGTAAGGATTTGGGGCTCACTATCCTTGCTTCCTCTCTATATAGGGTTTTGGGCCCTAAGGATGCACCTGAGGGGTTGAGGTTTCTCTAATGCTATTAGCTTGTATGTTTTCCTCCACTCTGAACTACCAGTGGTTAGAACCCTGATTCCTTTTAACTGATTAACATCAATTAGTTTTTACAGTGAAAAATTCATATTTAAAAGATGCTGCAAGAATAAAAGTATAAATTTTTCCCCCCAATACTTGTTGCACCTACTATCCCCATTTACAATGTTGCTCCAGGGGGAGAATGGTCTTAAAAATCAATGAAATTTCTGCATTGTGTTGATTCCACCAAGGTCATGTCCTAATGTGGAATTCTGTAGACTCTCATTAAGGAGTGGCCTCAGTGGCCAGTCTTTTTACAATAAGAGACAACAAACAGGAAGAATTCAGAGAAACTTGGGAAGACATATATGACTCTGCTAGTTTGATGTATTGGAAAGATAGTTGAAATTGATTCATGGAACTTAGAGTTATGGCTTGGTTTTGAATCCTGGCTCTGCCACTTCCTACCTCTGTGATCTTGGGTGAGTCACTTAACTTTCTGTAAAATGAAGGAGTTAGATTAGATGATCTTTGAGGTAGGTCCCTTTCAGTTTTAAATATATGCAATTAAGGTCCATGAACTAGAGTCTAGTAAGCAGAACAAAGAGAACAATTTATACACTGACCAAAACAATGTAGAGAAAAATAGCATTGAAAGATATCATCACTGTGATCAATCCAATGAAGAATGTTGACTCCACGGGACTGATGGTGAAACGTACCATGCTCCTCTCAGTAGAGATGGTGGACTGTAAATGCAGAATGAGACATCTATTGCCAGGCATGACCAATATTTTGGTTTATTTATGTATGCATATGTTGTTTTGTTTGTACATGTACATATATGTTTTATATATATACATATATTTATGCATGTATATATACATACATATCTTTTATATACATAGTTACTTACATGTTGTATCCATAATTAGAATGCAATCTCCTTGGGGGCAGGGGCTTTATTGGTTTACTTTATTTAAGAAGGAAAGATGGCTCTATAGTAGTGATGCATGCTATCAGGAAGTGACAGGAATATAAAGAAGTATCAATGAAATGTTTATTTGTTCTAAAGAAAAAGAAAGAAAAAAGGAGCTTTGTGCTAGAAGTCCATTCTGCTTTTCATGTAAGCAGGCCTGTTAAGCTAAGGGGATGCTATCCATGCATGATCACTGAAAGGTTTGGTTTAGAAGTCTATTAGCCGATGTGGCTAGGTTGGCAGTGATGGTAGGATGGATCACAAGATGTAGCAATGGAATGGAATTTGGTAGAAGTCTCATAGGATCATAGATTGAGAGCTAGAAGGCACCCCAATGACCATTAGGTCAAACCTCTTCACTTTACTGAAGACTATAGAGGGAAAGCATCTTCGTATTTCAAAACCAGTCATCTTTCCATTTTTCAGAGTCCTTGCCCTCTCCTAATATCCTCTTGTACCTTGTACCAGATAAAATCTCGACCTATAAGTGACTAGGGTTTGGGGCCAAATCCTTCACCACCATTCATATGGTTATCGGGCCAATCTGATCTGGAGCCATAGTATAGTAGAGGTTTTCCTACTGATGTAAAGTCTCCCTTGTTCTAAAACAAATATAACAAAAAACCTAGAATGAAACAAAAACCCAAACCCCAAAACAAAACCAAAAACTTCCCTGCTTTCTTTCTGATGTCTAAAAACCTTGCAAACATAAGACAAAGACTTCCATTTCACAATTAGAGATACAGAGATAATTTACAAATACTCAATGGGGAAGTAAGGAAGAGACCCTAGCGTAATTGACTAATATCAACTCTTTCCTCTGAGAGTAGATTTTGTTTTGGGGAATGGGGAGGCGGCAGAGGGAAAAGGATAATGGGAGATAGCCAGTCCAAGAAAGGGGAAAAGAAAAAGGAGAGGGAAATATTAGAATGAACTTTTCTTTGACTCACAATTTTGCCTAAGGCTGGCCTCAAGGTCATGTTTCATTCTTTTCAAAACTGACTGTTTAGCTGACAAGAAGGTTATCAGTTAAACAACTGAGGGTTGAAATGTAGAAGTCTTAATCCTCCCTGGCCCTCATCTCCTGCCTCTGCTGAGGGCTCATCCTGTCCCCTTCTGGGAAAGAATGTCAACAGGTTGGTCCAACTGGATTCTTCCCGTTGCTGACTTTTTTTTTTTCCTGAGAACTGAGGTTGTAAATGCAAGCCATTGCCTTTCTCTGGCAGCAACCTGATAGACATGCAGACAGTCTGCAGTGCATTGATGTGACTTATATTTTCTCTGTCTTTGCTTTGGTCTGGCCCCTCACCTTGAGAGTGGGCAGAGAGTCAGTGAGCCAGTTAACCAAAAAGCATTTAATAAGCATTTACTAGTAACGAGCATTTATTAATGTAATTTTCTTATGCTATCAAATTTATTAATATAATATTAATAAGCATTTACATAGCATTGAGGATGCAAGGAAAGTAAAAACAAAACAAAACAAAAACACTGTCCCTGCCCTCAAGGACCTGATATTCTAAAGGAAGGGAAAGGAAGAGGAAGGAAGGAAATTAGCATTTATTAAGTGTGGCAGTCACTGTGCTAAGTGGTTTACAAATACAAATATCTCATTTTATCTTCAACATCAACCCTGAGAGGTTGATGCTATTATTATCTCCATGTTACAGTAGAGGAAATTGAGGCAGACTGAGGTTAAGTGACCTGCCCGGGGTCACTCAGCTAGTAAGTATTTGAGGTTGGATTTCAGGTCTTTTTGTCTCCAACTCAGTGTCCTATCCCCTTGGCCACTTAGCTGTCATTTCTTCTCCAGCAGCTTGTATATATAGAATCCTATTTAGGATTTAATCTTCTCCCAATATTTGGATCATAGAAAGTTAAGAGTGCCAGATAGTGCTGTTCTTCAGCTGTGAGGGACCAAACTGACCTGCTGACTAATGGGATATTAGAGGCTATCTGTGGATGCTTTGAGTAGTGTTTATAGTGAATTGTCACTAAGGTGAGTATCTACAAGCTGGAATGTGATTGCATCCCTCTTATTTGGACTATTACAATAGCCAATAGTCTCGGTCTCTAGGCGGTAGCACATCCTGCATGATGTCACCAGAATTGTTTTTGGTTAGGAAATAGTATTTCATCAGTGAAGGGAGCTCCTGTTGTGGAAATTCCCTCTACCAATGCATATTGTCTACAACTGTTCCAGAGCTTATAGTCTTAGCAAATGGTCAGATTTCTCTTCCTAAATTTCACCACTCTGATTATCTCATGCCCTTGTTCAAAAACCTTCAATGGTTCCTGTCATACCTACCAAAGTCCAAGTTTCATAAGTATGCATAGTACATGGATTAGGCATGTCAGTATTCTCTAGGGCTCAGTCACATTGGTACTTCATTTGCTAGTAGCTGCTTAGTTTCAACTCCACAATCATCATCATCATCACCCTTCCTCCCATCCCCATACTCATCCCCATACACATATTTTACATCAAGCACAAATTTACATTTTCACAGCTTTTACAAATCTGCTCCAAGTTGTACCCTTGGGGACTGAGCAGAACAGGTCTAGCTCCTCTTATATATGATAGACTTTATAATTCTAGAAGATGGTGCAGTGGATAGAGTGCTAGGCATAAAGCCAAGAAGACTCATCTTTGTAAGTTCAAATCTAGCCTCAGACACTTACTAGCTGTGTGATCATGAGCCCTGTCTGCCTCATTTTACTCATCTGTAAAATGAGCTGGAGGAGGAAATGGCAAACCACTCCGGTATCTTTGCCAAGAAAAGCTTAAATGGGGTCATGAAGAGTCAGACATGACTGAAAAATCACCTAATTCTAGAAGATAGCTGTCATATCCTTCTTAGTCTTCTCTTCTCTAGGGTAAACATAACCAAGTTCCTTTGACCAATCCTTATATGGCATAGACTAGCAACACTTTGCCTTTCTAATTTCTCCGGATACTCTTTAATTTATTAATGTCTTTCCTAAAATAAGGGGCCCAGAGCTGAACATGACACTTCAGGGATGTTCTGAGCATCACAAGTCGTAGTAGAACTGTGACCTCTCTCATGTTAGGCAATCTTCCTCCCAATGCAGTCCAAGGTTGCATTTCCTTTCTTAGGTACCACATCACACTGTTGACTGATGTTTGCTTGCATTCCACCTTAAATCTTAAATTCTACCTTAAGACTCTTGAATCTGGTTTTTTTTTTTTAAAGAGGGGAGAGGGTGTTGTCTAATCATGGCTCTTTCATCTTGAACTTGTGAAACTGATTTTCTGAACCCAAGTGTAAGAACTAATATAAATTTCCTCTTACTAGATCCAGCCCAGTGTCCTAGTTTATCAAAATCTTTTGGATCCTGATTCTATCATCCACTGGGTTAACTATTCTTATCTTTGTGCTGTCTGCAAGTTTGCTAGCTACTTATGCCTTTGTGCAAGTTGTTGATAAAAGTGTTAAGTAATATAGGGCCAAGCATAACTCTCTGGCATACTCCATCAGAGTCTGCTTTCCAATCATTAATGACTACATTTTAGGTCTAGCCATAGACTATTGGAAACAATTCTACCTCCCTCATAATCTAACCAAACTATCTCTATCTTTAAGAGAAATAGCATGTGTCCATTTCCAGAGAAAGGACTGGTGGAGCCTGAATGCAGATCAAAGATATTTTTTCCTTTACTTTTATTTTTTGGGTTTCTTTTTTGTTTGTGTTTTCTTTCACAGCATGACTTACATGGAAATGTGTTTTGCATGACTGCACATGTATAACCTATGTCAAATTGCTTCCCTTCTCAATAGGGTAGAGGGTAAGGATAGAAGGAAGAAGAGAATTTGGAACTCAAAATTTGAAAAAAGAATGTTAAAATTGTTTTTACATATAATTGGGGAAAAATAAAATATTAAGAAAAGAAAAATATACAAGATTTTGTCAAATACTTTGCTAAAAAAACTAGGCAAATTGTATCTAAAGCATTCTACCAATCCTCAAAGCTATCCAAAAAAGCAAATGAGGTTAACTTGGCATAGTTTGTTCTTAACGAAGATTGAATGAGATAATGTATGCATAATACTTTGAAAACTCTAAAGCACTTTGTGTGAGCTGTTATTATTGTAGATATTCTTGCTAATGAAGCTCTGCCCCTTCTTTGTGTTTCTCATATCCTTTTCTGGATAGTCACTGCCCAACCAATGTGTTTTCGGAGGAAGAAAATGAAAGAGGAAATGACTTATCCACAACCAAAACATAATTAAGAAGATGAGCCGGGTTGAAGTGAGGCCTCCTGGTTTCGTGTTTGATGCTTTTCCTGCCATACAAGGTTTGTGGGAGGGATTCTTTTCGAG
>JAQQSZ010016290.1:0-11063 GCA_028646595.1 Phalanger gymnotis
CTATGCTATCACAGGCATGATTGGAACCCATATCCTTTGATTTTCGATGGTACCATGTTGCTTCCACTTTCATGCCCTTACTCTAGACTCTTTTTAATGATAGTTAACATTTATATCTCACTATGTGCCAGGCACCGTGCAGAGCTTACAATTAGCATCCCATTTGTTCTTCAGAAAAACCCTGGCATATAGGTGCTATTATTATCCCCATTTTATAGATTAGGAAACTAAGGCAAACAGACATTAAATGTCTTGCCCAGGGTCACACGATTAGGAAAGTATCTGGGGTTGGATTTGAACTCAGGTCATCCTCTTTCCAGGCCCAGCACTCTATCCATTGTTCTGCCAAGCTGCCCCAACACATTTATTTTTGGATAAAGTTTAAAATCCTCGGCCTGGCATTTAAGTTTTCTATGATACCACCTGACCTCAGCTCTCTAATTTTATTTAACAGCTATCACCAACACAAGCTCACAACTCCATCCAGGTTTTCTTATGTTGTCCACACAGCTCATTTTTACTGTAGAATTGACTCATGTTATTCAGCTGGTTAGAATTCACTCCATCTTTACTAATTTGAGCTCTTCTTGATCCGGTTTGTCTATCCCACACCAATCTCCCATCCTTTGCTACACGATTTAGCCGAGAGGTTGTCCTCTTTTAAGAGGAGATCTGGGGTGCCTCAGAACAATGTTTTAAAACTAGAGACTAATTAACCTAGCTTATGGCCACTTTCCTAAACTTCTATTCATGCACAGACCGAAATAGATGTGTTCTTTCTTGCTCGCATAAAGATTCCCAATGTCTTAGAAATATTTCTCTTTTGTGCCACTATCTAAAGTTCTGATCCATAAGCAGGCACACAAATTCATACTTAATGCCAGTAAAGGTATGCCAGATTGTTGTTATTGTTTGTCCTTCATTCTTGAAGGGGACCAATTACATCACAAGAATGATGTCTTGACTCATGGGTGAATTGGATTAAAGTGAGGCAGAGCTGCACAAAGTTGTCATGAGCCTTACTCTTTCTTCCAGTCATTAAAGTCCAGTGGCTAGAGATATCACGGGAAAAATTACAGGATTTTATGCAAGCATCCTACTGGGAAATCATACAATGTCCCTATTGCATAATCAAAATCATGGAATCTTAGCATTAGAAGGAACCTCAGAGACCTTCTGGTCGAACCAATAATCAACGGGGATCTTCCTTATAAATTATTCCATAATTGGATTTTCAACCTCTGCCTGAAGATGCCCATTGATTGGAAGGCAACCATCACCTCTTGGACAGTTCTAATGTTTTAGAATGATTGTACTAACATTAAGCCTAAAATTTATCTCCTTATAACTGCTACCTATTACTATTAGTTCTTCCTCATAGGGCCATATAGCACAAATGTGATCTTCTCTCCAAGTGAGAGCCCTTCAAATATGTGAAGACAAGTATCGTGTGTCCACAGTCTTCTCATCTTTCAAGCTGACCATCCCCAGGCTGACTATCAGGCTATCTTCAAGGGCATTTCCCATTTGGCTGCCCTGCCCTTAATGCTTTCTAGTTTATCCTTATATTTAGCAGTAACTTACCCTGGCTTGTTGGTAAATGAAAATAGTCTCATTGTGAGTATTGGGTAAGTTCTCAATGCTAGACAAATCAGCCCTAGGCTAACAATATCTTACATGGGCACCTGCTGAAATAGATGGCTCTGGGCCTTTTGTGACACTGCAGTCTCATTGCCCAAATCCCACATACTTGATTAACTGGGAAGTACAAGGTATACCAATTTGACTCTGTTGATTAGAGCCAATTGGTGAATTTGGCCCCAGGCAACAGCTTGGAGGGCCAATTAGCTACTCCCATGGGTATTTCCTTCATGGCACATCAGGCTATCTTCCTCTTGTTAGCAGCAAGAAGTCATACAACTGACAAGAGCATTTGATTATATTCTATCCTGTTTGCGAATTGTTTCATTTTTGTTAGTTTTGTCTCCCTGGCAAGATGATAAGGCTCTTGACCACAAGGATAGTGTTCCTGAGACTTTTTTTTTTTGTTCTTCCCCAAGCATCTAATGCAGCGTCAGGGAAGTGGTGCTTAATAAACCCCTCTTCACTCAGTTTGATCTGACACTTTATCCTCCTCAAGAATGATGCCTTTCCTGCTAATATTTGAGTCTATATGGGCCTGAAGAATTGAATGATACTGCAAAGTCTAGCCAACTTAGCCTGAGCATTCAGGGCTGTTCTAATGTGAATTGAAATGTTCACAAGTCTCTTCAAAACTGACAATTGACCTTTCACTTTGAGTTTTCAGCATTTATTGATTTGATTCCATAGTCCACAGGACTCCTCACCCCTCCTCCACCCCATTCCCTAACCGGTTCTAAGCTGGTTCCAGAACAAAATAGTGGAAATGGTGCTAGGCTCAGAGACAAATCACCTGGGTTCAGATCTCAGCTCTGCCGTGACTTTGGGCTAGTCGCTTAACCTACATATCTTATAAAGAATCAGAAACTGATTTCTTTATCTATAAAAATGAAGAGGTTAAATTTGATAATCTCTCAGGTCATTTCTAGCTCCAAATCTATGGCTCTAAATAAGCTATTTTAAAGTCATTTTGAGGATAATAGATTTAGGGCTACATCCCATCTTATTCCCCTCATTTTGCAGATGAGAAAATATTCATCCAGCCAAAGGAAGTAATTTACCCAAGGAACCAGTCGGTGAATCACAAAGCCACAATTTAACCCTGTGTTCTCCTCCAAATACAATGGATTTTCCACTATAGTATGCTGCTTCTTGATGCTCAAGCACAATATATCCCTAGACCTGGCACAGAAACTTTTTAAAAAGTAATTTTAATTCATTTATATTTCCTTTCCTGAAAGTGAATTTCAGAGTCACTTCTTTTGTCCCTAGTGCCTTATTCTGAAAAAGCCAGTGGAGCATTTGTTCTCCCATTCAGGAATAAAGCTTAATAAGACTACACGAATGGTTGAAATCTATGTGATTTGTTTAATTATGGTTTTCTACCTTTAAGAGCAGGTATTGTCAATGACAGAGCAGCTAGGTGGCGCCAGATTGCACAGAGCACTGAGTGTGGAATCAGGAAGACTCAGCTTCCTGAGTTCAAATCTGGCCTCAGACACTTAATAGCTGTACGACCCTGGGCAAGTCGCTTGATTATATTTGCCTCACTTTCCTCATTTGTAAAATGAACTGTAGAAGGAAATGGCTAACTACTATAGTATCTTTGCCAAGCAAACCCCAAATGGAGTTATAGAGAATCAGATACAACTGAAATGACTGAAGAGGAGCAATGAAATCATTAATGGCAGCAAAAAAGGCACCAAAATATCCCTTTAGTTTTCTCTCATATTCCTCTAATTATGAAGAAGTAGATTCTATCTCTTCATGAGTAACTAGGCCTGTTCGAGATGTCTTTTTTCTTTTGAAATGCCATTTGTTTCTGAATTGAACATAGATTTCACAGTGTCATTCTGAATCTACAAAGCACATCTAAAGAAGGGGGACTGTTTTGTTGTTGCTTTTTTCCTGAAACAAATACCACAATCTTTTTTCCCCACAAAAGTCCTTTACTGATGTCCTATTGTAGCTGAGAAGTAACCTTGGGTTTTCTAAAGCTATTCTAATTAAATTTAAATGCTGGAAGATTTCTACAAATCTTGAAAAGCATCAAGGAAAGTCCTAGTGAGTTTGTGTCCTGATGGCCAACTTAGCTAAGTTCAGAGAAACTCATCACTGGGTTGACTGAAGGATAATGAATTTTTTCGAGCATGACAACTCTTGAAGAATAAATCTTAGAGGAATAGTTATCTGTGTTGGTGGAAGAAGTCTTCCTCCTGCCCCCAGTGAAATCATAGATCAACCAACAACCATTTATAAAGTGTTTACTCCATGCTAGGCACTGTATATAGAAAGACAAACAGTCCCTTGTCTCAGGTAACTTATAGTCTAGCTGAGAGTGATTCATCCACATATCTAAACTCGATTCCAAATAGATAAGAGATTCTTAAAGTACTAATTTCATTGTCTGTATTTAAATACAAGGCTCATTCTCTCTCTGCCTCTTTCTCTCTCTGTGCCTGTGTGTGTGTCTCTGTGTGTCCCTTTGTATGTGTGTCTGTCTGCATCTGTATGTGTATGTGTTTCTCTCTCTCTCTCTCTCTCACACACACACACACACACACACACACAAATGCATCCCTATAAGCGTCTTCTGATAAACGTGGTCTCATGAGGAACAATGGACTAAGAAATAGTAATATCCTTATGAGTTTGTAGTGTTCAAAGAGTTCTTTCACATCTGAGACATTATTTGTTCCTCACGACGGCCGTTGAGGGCCAGTATCATTTATATTTCACATATGAAGAAGCCAAGGCTCAGGAAACTTCAACAACTCTCTCCAAATCACTGAGCTTGTTACTATGGGCACTGGGACTTGAACCCAGCTGCTATCTCTTTTGGTCTGTTGCTTTCTCCCAATGTCTTTAAAGAAAGAAGGGGAATATTAATATGGCTTCTCTGAGCACAAGCGTCAAATTGATGTTTTACGGCTCATTCTTAGGGAAGTATCCTTAATATTTTAGTTTCACTTAGACACATTCACTAATTTGCAAATTTGGGTAATTTGTGTAGGGCTTCTTACTCCTCAGAACAAATTAGCACCCACCTATAGTATTTAAAAGTCTCCAAGTGGCTGTTATCTAAATGCTATTAGTATAAATAACTTTTACTCACTACTTTTAATTACTGTTGACAAAATGAGGCTGTGCCCCTATTGGAGCCAAGCAATTACAGATGAGTATGTCTTAGGAGAAATTAATAGTTATTAACAAACTTAATTTGATTCTTCTTCCCTCAATGATATTATTTTCATCTGTAACATCATTGGCCCTGGCCCTCTTCGAAAATGAAGGATGAATGATGACAACAATATTGCTGTCTAGCACCTTTATGTACAGAACAAAAGACATTTTATTAAGAAACTACAACGAAGGCCTCCAGTTCATTGGGTGGACCCTATGGTGGCAGATTTAAGACCTTGGGCAAGGCACTAACCCTGTTTGCCTCCATTTCCTAATCCGTAAAATGAACTGGAGAAGAAAATGGCAAACCACTCCAGTTTCCTTGCTGAGAAAAAAAACCCTAAATGGGGTCAGGAAGGGTCAGGCATGACTGAAATGACTCAACACTAACAAGTAGGCAAGATGCTTTCCTTATGGCTAGTGGTTATCAGGTTGTAATCTGTATCAAGAGAGAGAGTGCCCACATTGATGAAATCATGGACCATTTGGAGTATTGGAGGAGTAGTGAGTTGTTACTAAAAGAGGTCAAGGACAGTCTTGAAATCCAGCACCTTCCCAGAGTGAGTAAGCCCTGATCATAGCTTCTTCTATTTTGAGCTGAAAGAAACCTTAGACATCATCTATTTCATTGGTATCAAACTAAAATAGAAATAGAACCCTGCTAAGCCTCATATAACTTAGAAAATTAAAAATTAATATGATTTATGTAACATTACATTTTAATTTATTTTGTTAAACATTTCCCAATTGCATTTAATTCTGGTTTAGGAATTTTATCTGTCAAGAGGCCTTGAGTTTGACACTTGTGATCAAGTCCACAGATATAACACATAGAGACAGAGACATACACACACAAACCTGTTATTTTATCAATAAGAAAAATGAGGCCCAGAAGTTGCTTATCCAATATCACAGATATATTAAGTGGCAGGATTGGGATTCAGATCCATGTCTTCTGAGGCCAAATTGAAAGTTCTTTCCATTGTACCAGACTGTGTCCTCCATATATCAACTCTTGCTACTGCTTCAACTTTATACACTCTTTCAATGCCCACGAGGAGGTCAAAGTTGTGAACTGATGCTATAGTTATTACCACTCTGCCAATTTTAATTGAGAATGAAAGAAATAACTAGAGGAGACGAGGAAAACATTTAATCAACTGTTATAGTCCACTGATAAAAATACAGACGCATCACCAAAGGGGTATTGGTTTTTATAAGGAATCTTTTGTCTTCAACTTTAGTCCACTGTTTCAATGGTGATCCTAAAAGGCCAGACTGTTCTCTTGTACTTTGCTGATTACTTTCTGTTTTCCAGGAATAGCCAATTTTATCTCCCTTGCTGTTGGCACAGCAGGCTCCATCTTGTTAGGTTTCAAAAATCTGTTCTAAAGAAAGGAGATCTCAGTGCCGTCTTGAGCAATCCAAACAAACCTTAGCTCTCTTAATGAGGTGCAGAGCCCCATCCCTGGGGCCAGAGTGACATTTTTACTACCATAGTTCAAGTAGAACTTAGTGAACAATTTATTTCTTACTAGACTATTGGTAAAGAGATAAATATTTCAAATGACCTCAGCTGGGGCCCAGCATTGACTGAGGTATTAATTAAAACACAATGATAAACTTTGCTCAAGTTGAAAAGACAAATCGCTGTAGTAGTAAGGATTTCCTCATGGTGCCACACTGTCCTCAAGGAGGCAAAGATTCTCTCTTTACTCCCAGATGCTGTAAAGTTTGGGATCTGCCAGGGATTCTAAATACAAGGTTCATCCTCAGTGGTTATCTAATGCATTTATTACAAGTGAGCAAGTGATTGGGAGAGGCCGCATGGCAGGATAGCTTGGGCATTGGAAGAGTGATCAAGAAAATCTCAGTTCAAATATCATCATCGACATCATCATCATCACAGATAGAGAGTTTTAAGTTTTGCCAAGTACTTCACAAAGAGTATCTCCTTTCATCCTCACAACCACTCTGGGAGGTAATTGCTATTATTGTCCTGTTTATAGGTGAAGATACTGAGGCAGGAATATTTAAGTGATTTAATCAAAATCACATAGTAAGTATCTGAGGTCGCATTTGAATGCAAGTCTTCCTGATTCCAGTGCATTACGCACTTCTCTGCCTATGTGCTTCCTGAGCAGTGTAAGACCTTGGATAAATCACTTAGTACCTCTGAGCATCTGTTTCCTGATCCAAAAAATGAGCATAATAACATCTGTAGTACCTGCAGCATAGGGTTGTTTTAAGATTCCTATGAGATACTAAACGGGAAAGGCCATATTTACATAGCAAGGGTTTACCAAGTATTTTGTACTTAACTCATTGTATCCTTAAAATCATCCTTTGAGGCAGTACTGAAGACATTTTACCCATTTTACAGAGCCAGAAAATGGGCGCGAGATTTCCTAGGTCACATTAAGCAAAAAAGTTGGTATTTATAACTCCATGTCTTAACCTCTCTCAATGATACTATTTTGTTGCCTCTATGTGAAATGGATAATATGGAGAAACAGCTTGCCAACTTTTAGAACTATCTAAATCTCAGTTCTTTTTAGACCATCCATATTTTCAGCCTTTTCTTAGCATAAATAAACAGATTTAGAGTTTTCTCATAGGTTCTAGATCTTAATTGACATCTTTATACTCTGAGCAAGTTTTTTTTTAAATCTCCTTTTTTGTCAAAATGGATTTATGTGATTATCTATCAAGTTAAGGGCCTTTACTCCAAAGTAACATTTTTATCTTTTTTATCTGATCATTTCAGATACAGACATGCTCCTGTTGTAATCTCTATCTAAAATTAAAAAAAAATAAGGGTTACTTTTTTTTTAACCTTTGAAATAACATTTTCATTCCATGAATCATGGATTAGAATTTCAGTTTCTTCCTTTTCTTCTAAAGAAATTACAGTTACATTGATATCAATGTCATTAGTTTATTACAAATGATTTTGGATAGAACTATTAGCCATATTTTCTTTAAATAAACATATTTTACTGCCAGGTTTTCCTGATCCATGGAACTCTGGCATATCCCATGACAAGGCCCTCCATAAGCAAATTTCTGTGCTAGTGATGTTTTATCACCCCAATCGAGTATTAAATATAAATTCAATTTTTAAAAAATTCTGAATATTCTCCACTTTATCAGCTCAAATTTTTCTTTTGTCTTAGACCTATTTTATTCCTTCACATCTCCAAATCTAAAATAAAAAAAAAATTATCTTGTGATTTTTTTTCCAAATCTAAAATTGTGAAGAAATTAAAGAGATTACAACAGTAAATGGTTAACAGTGGGAATTGAATAAACCACATAAAATGCATCTTGTGACCTGACTCTGGAGCTAGCTGGGTTCCGTTTTGATTCAATTATGACTCTAGTTCGGGGGTGGGGAACCTGTGGTGTCGAGGCCACACATGACCTTCTAGGTGGTCCTCAGGTGTGGCTTTTTGACTGAGTCCAAGTCTTACAGAACAAATCCTTCTAATAAAGGGATTCGGTCTGTGAAGTTCGGATTCAGTCAAAAGACTGCAGTTGAGGATCTAGAGGGCCAAATGTGGCCTTAAGGCCACAGGTTCCTCATCCCTGGGACTCTAGTCCAACTTTGGTCCTGTACGAAAACTTTAATTATGGTAATTAGGAGAAAACTTTGTTGTCTTTTTCAAAACCTAGCCCCACATGGCTGGGAAGCTGGACCTGCTACTTAGAGACCCTTAACTAAGGACCTCAGTAATGCTCACCAGAAACCCTGTCAGATGCAAAGATTGATGTAAGGAGTTTTTCCACAATTGTACATCCTAAGCAATCTGTATTCCAATCTGAACGCTGGCCTGTTCTGATCAATCAGTTATTATTTCCATGTTCTTTTCATTGTTTTTAGATATTTAGGCGAAGTGGGATACCCCTGTTTCTAACAGGAAATCACACCTGTTTGCTTTTCCCCTCCCCACTTGGAAAACCCCTGATCTTTTATCCAATTAGAAATCAGATTACTTAATATATTGTTTCCTTTTAATTAAAGATCTTATTTGATTGCTTCTAATGTATAACATCTGTCTCCTCCTCTTCTTCCCCCTCCTCCTCCTAGGTTTAGGCCTAAGCTGAGGAGAGCTGGTCCTGGTTTGTTGGGCAATTGCTATGAATTGCTTAATCAACATGCCCAGAAGACTGGACTTTTGTTCCTTAGTCATTTCATCTTTCACCCACCACAGTTGTTATGTCCTACCAAGATATGAGAAATCTAAAAGTATCTTCCATTCAAAATAGTTTAGTAAATATTATATATATGCATATATAATATTTACTAAACTATATATATATTTACTAAAAATTTATTTACTAAAAATATTTACTAAACTATATATATGCATATATATATATACATATACATATATATAGACCTATGCATACACAGACACCCAAACACACACACACACACACACACACACACACATACATATATATCTGGTGTTCCTAAAGCCTGGACAACATAGGAAATGTGGAATTATTGCATCGAGTTCACGTGAATCTTGCAAAGTACATCAACCTTTGCATCACAAATGATGGCAATCATATTGAAGATGTTATTTGTTAATATTCCAGTTAAATAAAATGTTGAAAATTTCATTCATTTCATTTCTTGAAAATATGCATTTTTGCCTATGTTTCCAGACTTCAGGAATATCCTGTATAGTAATGGGAAGGTACTAAAGAATTCCTCCCATCTTTTGTTCTCTACTCCTTCTGCTCCCCTTTCAATAAAAGAAGCGACTGAAAGTAGGGTGGTAGTAGGATGTAGTTATTGTTAGAAAGGTAGGAATTACTCAAGGCCTCTGCTTTCTTTTACTCCAGCTCTCTGTGTAAGTCTATTCGTGGCTCATCTGTCAAACCTCTTAGTGTCAAGTAAACAAACCTTTATTACTACCTAATATACAGTGCCAAGCACTGCACATAAAAGAAAGATAGACTCTGCCATCAAGTATAAAAAAGGAAGCTGGGAAGTTCAAAGGAGATATCCACATTGGAGTATAGTAGAGGAAAAAAAGAGTAAGGAGTTAGGAGTGGGGTCCAGAGAGGGATGAATGAGTGAAAACGGGCGTCCTAGGAGACATTCAATAAAATTGAGCTTTATAGAGGAAATAACCAATTGGTGAAACAGCTACAGGACAAAGGATCTTCCAGCATGAGAAAGCTGCTAGAATATGGTGACAAAGGCAGTTAGAGCATGTTAGTGAAAACAGTTTCCAGGGTGATAAGGATGTTAGAGCATCAGTGTGAAGACACACTGGAGGTATACATGACCCAGTCATGTTGTTCCCTAATAAGTTTCCATTACTGCTCCTGGGGAAAAGGTGGAATGAGAAATGCCATCCACTCTCTGCCCCCCTTTCCCTTTATTGTACTTTGCTCTGGAAGATTAAATAACAGAAAGCATTAGAAAAGAGAAGATGATCTTTTATAGCCCACAGGGAAATGCTATTATGGTGGCATCTCTTGCCTTACACCGCCACATTGCTTTTCTTTATTCTCTTTTTTTTTTTTTTGAATTTGGATGAGTCACTTCTTTTTTTTAATTTTAATTTTTAGTTTGCAACACACGATTATACATAATTTTGAGTTCCAGATTTTCTTCCCTCTCTCCCCGCCTCCCTCCCCAAGACGGCATGGAATCCCATATAATTTCCATGTATAACTTGGCACTGGATTAATTTACACACTAGTCAAGTTGTGGAGAAGAATTACGACCAATAGAATGAATCATGAGAAAGAAGAAACAGAACCAAAAGTAAAACCAGAAACACAACCCAACAACAAATACAAAAGAGAGAAAAAAGTTGGGGAAGAAAAAGGTGAGCATGAAGTGTGCCTCGATCTGCATTCATACTTCATAGTTTCTTCTCTGGATGTAGATAGTACTCTCCATCGTGAGTCCCTTGGAGCCGTCTCTGCATATTGTGTTGCTGAGAAGAGCAAAGTCTGTCAGGGTTAGTCATCACAGAATCCATATATCTGTGGTTGTGTATAATGTTCTCCTGGCTCTGCTCCGCTCACTCAGCATTATGTCGTGTAGGTTCTTCCAGGTTGTTATGAAGTCCGTATCATCCCCATTTATTATAGCACAATAGTATTCCATTACCTTCATATACCACAACTTGTTCAGCCATTCCCCAGTTGATGGGCATCCCTTTGATTTCCAATTCTTAGCTACTACAAAAAGGGCCGCTATAAATATTTTT
>JAQQSZ010016291.1:0-11063 GCA_028646595.1 Phalanger gymnotis
TTCTGGCTCTGTTCCGCTCACTCAGCATTATGTCGTGTAGGTTCTTCCAGGTTGTTATGAAGTCCGTATCATCCCCACTTCTTATAGCACAGTAGTATTCCATTACCTTCATATACCACAGCTTGTTCAGCCATTCCCCAATTGAAGAGCCTCATTAATTTTTGATGTATCTTATTCTCTTTGTGGGCAGTTCTGATTGGCAAGAAGTTCTGTCTTGTAGTGAGCTGAAAAGCTTGCCTTCCTATATCCAGCACCTAGTGGCATTAGTTCATTTCTCTGGAGCGGCATGATATATCTAATCCCCTTTCCATAAGGGTACGAGAACATTTCAAGTACTTGAGGATGGCAGTCTTCTCTTTTCCAGTTCTACTAATTGAGAAATCTGTGACATTTAGCTGTTGTTGCACATTCTCTCTTGGTGAAAATATTGTCTCATGTTATTATTGAAATCCTCTGAATGGCTAGGGGTGCATCATTGGTTGAGATGGGAATAGTTCTGTTATATTGGAGTCATAGTATTATAAATGTTATAGAGTATTAGCCTTGGAGTTAGCTGAGACCTAGATTCCAGTGCAGTCTCTGACACTAGCTATATGGCCACAGGCTAGCCATTTAACCTTTGTGAACCTTAGTCATCACATTTGTAAAATGGTGATAAAATCACCTGCTTTACTGAAAGGACCAAATGCGACAGAGAGGGACTTGATATGTACTGTCATTGGTATAAAGAACTCCCAGGTGAGGACATTCCCTCCACTAGTGTGGACCAGCACCTTCTCTGTAACTTTTTGGAGCTGGCTAAGGCCCTGAAAGATTGTCACTTATTCAGGGAAATGGTTAGAAAGATGCTAAGGGGCATACAGTCTGGTATGTGTCAGGGAAAGGAATTTAACCCCAGCCTTTCTGACTTTGAAGCTGCCTCTCTAACCACTATTCAACGTTGGTTCTTGTAAAGTGTAGAACTTAGAACAACTAATAAATGTCAGCTACTATTATTATATTAAGCTTGTATAAAAGGCTGGATGTTTCTAAATTCTACTATATTAGTGAGGCTGGAGTAAAAGCACTTGGTTGGGGGGTGCTCCTCAGCTGGTAACTGCTGAACTTCTCAGAATTCTGTCTTTTAACTGGAAAAGATACAAGGAAGCGCTTTCTAAAATTTAGTATAACCCAAAATAGAAAAGATCGCCTCACAAAGTAGTGAGTTTCCAGTTCCTCCAAAGAGTCCTAGCAAGCAACAACAGCATTCATTCTGACTCATTTGGAAAACAATCCTCCTAATCTGCTTCTCCTCACTGCCAATTTCTGGATTGCTTCTTTGGAAAAGGAGCCGCCCACAACTCTGAGCCTTGAAGTCTTCAGCCGATTTCCAGCAGTGTATAATTAATATTCACTTTAACAAAAAATATTGGGAGTTGGATTTTTACATTTTTACGTTTTTGCATTTACATACGAAATGAAGACTTTGATGACAACAGAGAAGCACGGGAAGGCATATGATCTGATTCAAGGTGAATTGAGCAGAACTAGGAAAACATTGTACAAAGTGACTGCAACAACGTAGATAGAAAGAACAATAACAAAACCATTGAGAATGTGTTCTGCAAAATTATAATGGCCACTAAAGCAAAGATATCAGAGGCCATCTCCCCTCTCCAATAGGCCAGGCCTGACTCAGGACAGTCCTCTGGTAATTTAGATTTGATGTCGGAATGAAATGAAGCACTTTTAGGACGTAAAAAGAGGCTTACTTAAAGAATACTCAACAGGAGACAGCATATGGATCTGGAATGGCCCTACTTGTTTATCAGACTCCACATGGGTAGATCTCTTTTATTCCCTTATGTTGAAATCTCAGGGACTATTTCAATACCTTTTAAGGAAAAACTAGTCTAACTTACATTGGGTGAGATCCTAGGAAAAGCAAGTCTAACATGACCTGGGAACTATTAGGTAATATTGCTCCTACCATGCCCTACTTCTTTGTAGAGGTGGGAGACTATGGGTGGGATGCTGCAACTGTCAACATTTTCAACATGTTGGTTAGTTTTGTTAAAATGTTTTTTTCTTTTTTATATTTTGCTACAAAGGATGGCTCTCTGGGAAGAGTAGGATAGAAGGAAATTTGGAGAAATGTAGGTAGTATAAAAATAAAAATTTTCGATACAATTTTGTTTTTTAAAATATTTAGTGGGAGAGGTAGGGGAATAGTGGATAGACAGCTGGTCTCAAAGATGGGAGACCTAGAATTCAGTTCCCTGCCCCTGTTACATACTAGCTTAGACAAGTCTCTCACCCTCTCAGGGCTCTAGGCAACAACTATCTAAGATAGTGATTTTCAGAAAAGGAGCCAATCTGTACAGGGTGAAGTTCCTTGCTAGGAGTTCCCTATACTGATAAAATCACAGTTCAGTCCAAAAACAAAGCAAAAAACAAACCCCAAAACAAAGCCTTGGTAGAACTTCATGTATAACTTGGAACTCTGTAATGGTTTTACACGAATTTATTTTAGTTAATCATGCCTAGACATACAGTCGCTGTGGAATTGTTTTCTCCTGGGACCCTAGGGGTTTCTACATCCACTTTTATGACTTTCAGACAGTCGTGGGAGCAGGCAGACACATGGGTTAACCTCAGAAGTTCAATGTCCTGACTATTATGTAAATGTTTTGCATAACTACACATGTGTAACCTATATCAAATTAATAAGGAGAGGTGGGGAGGGAGGGAGAGAAATTGGAACTCAAAGTTTTAAAAATGTTTGTTTTAAGTTTTAAATAAGTTTTTTTAAAAAGTTTTAAAAATGAATGTTAACAATTGTTTTTACATGTAACTGGGGAAAAATAAAATAATTAAAATAGGGGTAGCTAGGTGGCACAGTGGATAGAGTCAGGAGGATCTGAGTTCAAATCCAGCCTCAGATATTTATTAGCTGTTTGAGTCTGGTCAAGTCACTTAACCCTGATTGCCTCCAATATAAAAAACAAAAAACAAAAAAAACCCACCAACAAAAAAAGCTCAATGCCCTCTTTTCCCACATAGAATGACACCTGCTTATAGGATTTAAAAGTGGAAAGGACTTGAAAGCTCATCTTGTCTAGTCTCTTCATTTTATAGATGGGGAAACAGAGGCCCAAGAAAGCGAACTTAATTGTTGACTAGTCTAGTTAGGATTTGAACCCAGATCCTCTTATGTCAAAATCAATACCTATGTACCTAGCACATAGAAAGCACTTAGTAAATGCTTGTTGACTTGCCTTTGTATTCATATGTATACAAATATATGTGTGCACATACAAACACACACATATAATTAAAACACAAAGAGAGGGGAACATTTGATCACAGCTGGGAGTATACCATTTGTATGACTCAGGACACTTTATATGCTGATTTTTTACATATACTCAGCTTTTGACAGACTATTAAGGGGCATGGGCAGGACCCCAGTACTCTCACATCTGCCCAGAAATTCTAGTACTCTCCTCGCCTATCTACAGCAGGCTCTTTTACAGACTTATTTAGCTGATGTTATTTGAATATGACATCTCCTTCAGGTCCTACTTTTGTGCCTATCTGCCTCTGTGGCCCTGGCAATCCTGGGGGCCAATGGCAGGGTTTGGTGTTGCTGGTTTAGTCTTTGCCACGGATTTGAACCTACTTAGTCTTGAAGTCTCTGCCCATAACTACAGAAACACAAGTTTACCTCATTTTATGCCTTAAAAGTGCTCGTGAAAAATTTTGTATCAATGAGATCTTAGCATTGGAATAGAACTTATAGTCCTAATGGACCAGTGAACAGGGAATCACAGAATCTTTGAGCTAGATACACCATCTAGTTCAGTGGTTCTTAATCTGTAGTCTGTGGATGTTTTAAAAAATATTTTGGTAGCTATTTCAATATAATTGTTTTCCTTTGTCACCCTATGTAAATTCTTCTATGCATTTAAAAATGTGGTTCTGAGAAAGGGTCTGTAGGCTTCACCAGACAGCCAAAGGAGGCTGACACAAAAAGGTTAAAGACCCTTGATCAGTGCTAACCCAAAAAATAGTCCTTTCCTATGAAGTCTTCCTTAATCCCATTAGTTAAAAGTAGTCTCTTTTTTTTCAAAAATTTTAGAGTACTTTGTTGCAATTATGTGCCACCTTGTATTATATATTTATGTGTGTACATATTATGTCTCTCCAAGTAGAAATTAAGGTCTTGGTCATTAAAAAAATGTCTTTGAATCTCCATAATCTTGTATAGATGAAAATGCTCAATCATCATTTTTTGTTGTGGTTGTGATTCTCTAGTAACTTTGTTAGAGTGTAATAGCATTAAATGTTGGTCTTCTTCACGATCAATCACTATTTGATTTCCTTTAGTCTCATCCTGTCGTGAGATTTAGCTGTCCACAGGGCAGTTCTGCTCTCCACAGAATGAGAAATTTAGAGGTGGAAGAAATCTCAGAAACTATTTAATCCAACCCCCTCATTTTAAAGAGGAGAAAACAGATCCAAAAAGGTTAGATGACTTGTCTTGGTCTCTCCCCACCCCCAACCCCCAACATCCCAGGACAACCCATAAGTGCTATTCTCTTCCTTTTCTTTGAAGCTCGAGGCCATGAAACTATTAGACAACATTGGTTCTAAGTGATTAACATTATTCCAGGAGATCTAAGATTTTTTTTTCTTTATTCATTACTCAACTAAAGCACTGATGTATGGAGAACTGTGATCAGTAATAAACTGACAACTAAATACTATTTTAAATGTATAGTGAAAGAAATCTGTTGGTGAATAAGGCATGGTTTTGTATTTGAAAA
Source organism: Phalanger gymnotis (assembly GCA_028646595.1). NCBI lineage: Eukaryota > Metazoa > Chordata > Mammalia > Diprotodontia > Phalangeridae > Phalanger > Phalanger gymnotis. The sequence continues at coordinate 4,809 of JAQQSZ010016291.1, forward strand.
CATTTTGTAAGTGTTTATTTTTAAATACAGTATTTTCTGTTTTAAAAAAATATCCACGTGTACTGTGAAATGCTGTTCTCAATCAGCCAATGAAAATAGTAATGTTCTTTAAGAAAAACTGGTATGGAGAGGCAGCCTTTACTTGATAGAGACCCAGCCTCAGAGTCAGGATGAACTGGGTTCAGATCCCACTTTTGCCACCTACTGGCTGTGTGACCCTGGACAAATCACTTTATATCCCAGTGCCTCAGGCAACTCTCTGAAACTATAAATTGGAGAGATTACTAATCTGCATTGGTAGAGGATGATTTCCCTTCTCTCGTGAGATCTCAGGTGTGGGAGAAAGGAAAGAAGGAAGGGAGGAAGTAAAAAAGGAAGGAAGGAAGAACAAAAGGAAGGAGGGAGGAGAAATAGGAAGAAAATTTCAAGAAAGAAAGGGGAAGGAAGAAAAGAAGGGAAGGAAGAGAGAAAGAGGAAGGAAAAGACAGAAAATAGAAAGGAGGGAGGAAGGAAGGAAAGAAAGAAAGAATGGCATGATTATAAAAGGAAAACCATACCAAAGAAAGAAATGGTTTAATAACTTAGGAGGAATCAACTGGTCGTGAAATGAATGAAGTTTTATGTTTTCTAGCCTTTGAGTATGCCCTCTTCTGTTTCTTTTCTTTTTTATGTAATGAGATCAGTGTCATTTGATTATTCTTTTTGTTGACATTATTGAAATCACTGCGTTAGAGATCCCAAGAATTTTACCTGGCCATGTGTGAATTTAGAAAAAAGGATTTTAATTTTGCATCATTATTTGATGAGATGGCTTGACCTCTTAGCTAACACAAGCCCCCTTAAGCTAGATAAAAAGTTCTTTTTATAATATGTCCAGATTCGAATTTTGTGCCTTGAACCCCATTGGTCAGAGTTTCAGGGTTCACTTAACCCCACCCCTTGATCACATCCCTTCACCTCCACACCTCAATCCCCCCCCTTCTCATCCACATATACCCCATTCTTTATATTTGTAGTTTCCTTTCTGTATCTGACAGCATGAGAAAGGATCCCTCTCTACTGCTAAAGAGAATTGACAAAAGCATGGGTTTGAAGATTCATACCCAGGATATCAATGAAAAAAGACCCATTATCTAAGGCCTCATCAGGCATCTCTTTGTGAATGACACCTGGCCTGGCAGTGCTTTTTGAGATACTGGAAAAGGCCTTATAAGAACAAAAGGGAGTCTTCCTTTTAGATATGTTGATTTTCAAGCTGCCAAACTCAACTGCCCTAAAAGCAGTTTGATTTTATAATTAGCCACCAATATGGCTTTGTGTGCAACAGCACAATAAAGAGTTTAGAGTCTGAGCCTGAAATCAGAAAAGGCATTTATTATTCTTTCTCATGAGAAAGGACGCCACCCAAGCGGTAGAGGTTGGGGGCACTTTAATTATATTTTACATTTTTTCAGTCCAAATAAATGGGTATCTCCCCTGGACGCAGTACAAAAGGGTACAAAGGGCTCAGATGGACACCAATCCTTTTATAGACCCTCCCTTCAAATCTCCCACCAGGCTTTTTATTGGCCAGATACAACCCCCTGACTGCCTACATCATGCCCTCCTCAAATGGCTTGTTTAAGCATGCGTACAAGCCTCTGACCTTTCACCCGACTGACCTGAGGCCTGGTTTCTGCTAGATCAGAGCTCTGATTAGAAGTAGTTCCAGTCACCAGACTTACATTCTGCTAAAATTGGGGTGGGGGAGGGGGAGAGGGACACCTTCAACTCTGTGGAAACAAAACTGCGCCCCCATCTCTTACAGCTTCAAATCATATTTTCATATAACCTCTGTTGAAACAAAATTCAATCCTACCTTACAACTGTGTATATATATATATTTATATTTTGTTCTATTCAATTCACTTTTCATTAGTTCATACAAGTCTCCTAGTTTTCTCTTAATATCATGTTCATTTTTTCTTAACAGTGTGATAATATTCTATAGTATTCACACGGAACAATTGGTTTGGCCATTCCCTGATGAATGGACACCCACTTTGTTTCCACTTCTTTGCTACCATAAAAGGGGTCCTGTGAAGATTTAGGTACATGTGGCACTTTTCTTTCTGTCTTTGACTTCATTGACTACTTTGTCACAGTCTGACTAGCTAGGGTGCTGGACTTGGAGTCAGGAAAGCCTCTTTCTGAAGCACTAGCTGAGTAACCCTGGGCAAGTTACTGTCTGCTTCACTTTCTTTATCTGTAAAATGTGGATATTGTAGTCCCTTCCTCACAGAGTTACTATGAGGATCAACATGTCAAGTGCTATGTAAATGCTAGCTTCTATTTATTATTATTAAAGACATATTACTACAGAATAGAACCATAGACTCTATGAGTGGTAAAGGATATTAAAGAGTATCTCATCCAACCTTCTAATGAGAAAACTGAGGCTTAGAGAGGAAAAAAATAACTTTGCTAAGGTCACACAGCTAGTAAGTAGGCCCCAATGTCTCCTAACTCCCAATGTATTATGTTATGTTGCCTCCTTCTAACATACCGGATATTCAGAGTAAAATGGAAACTCTCAAAGCCCATAGGGACACATATAATACTTGTATGTCTGTGTGCTGTGTGTGAAGAACAGGGCAGGGAGATGGAAGAGAGAAAAGTATGGGGAAGGTAGAATAATCCACATGAATTTCCCTTCTTACAGGAAACTGTGACCTGTTCCTTTTTATTGCAAGTGATTTTACAAACAAAATAAGGGTACTGATTCACCAGCATACAAGCTTGTGAAACTGGAGTACCAGATGGGGCTCCTAATCTCTCTGCTCTGGGCAGTTGGTTCTTGAGATTCTCAATAAGTTAACTTGTCTCTATAGACACATATGAGATTCTTGAGAAAAGGATTGGTTCATTTGTGTCTTTGTATCCTTGGTGCCTGGAAGACTTCCTTGTAAATGTTCATTCTTGTTCCTACTCAGGCTTTCTTCTGGGAAAACATGCCACAATCTGACTCATTTTCACTATCTCACAGAGCTTTTAGGTTCCATCCCCAGTCTCCAAAACAATTCATTCTGTTAGAAACATACTTACATTGTCTAGGAATAAACAATACTAGTTTGGAAGCCTGGAATGTTTTTTTTTTCCCAATGTAGAATTTTTTAATAGAAACAAACCCCAGAGCAACCCATTTATTGTTATAATACCATAAAAGAAAGATCAAAGCAACGTGGAAAAATGTGTAGCTGGCTTTTGAAACCCAGAGAATGTAAATAAGAAAAAAAAGTACTGCCTTCTGAGTGTCTTCTAACTTCACTGACAATATTCTTCTAGTTAGACACGCTTTGTAGTAGAGTCATGTTGTCTTCTTTTAGCATGATCTGGCCAAGCTGTTTCCTTGACTTTGTTTTAGAGTGAATCTCCTCTGCATCACCCAATGCAAGGTTCATATACTCATTGAAACCAATTCTGCAGCCCTCCATTCGCATATTTACTTGCTCATACAGCCACACCTGAATTCGGGACCGATTTTGGAGATACCTGAAGATGAGGTTGATGGGCTGCATCATCACCTTCTGCACCTTCTGGCCCTGGCCACGGTACACCACAGAGGGAGCTTAAATTGAGAGCGCAGGGCACAGCCAGCCTGGAATGTTTTAATTATAGTTTATATTTATTCCTCCTGAATAAATTGGTACATCCCCTGAACAGAGTACAGGAGAAAGTACAAGATGGATGTCAGTCCTTTTATTGACCCCCACCTCAAATCTCCTGCCAACCTATTCATTGGCCAGATACAAACCCCTGACTGCCTACATCATGCCCTCCTCAAATGGCTTGTTTAAGCATGTATCTAACCTTTCACCTGACCAACCAGAGGCCTGGTTTCTGCTAAAGCTGGGTAAGGGAGAGGGAGGAAGAGGAATACTTTCTGTGGAAATAAAACAGCTCCCCCCCCCCCGTTTCTTACAATTTCTCCCTCTTCTTTGATTCAAATTTTTGCTTCCATAGCTTTAATACTCTCTTACTCTTTTTCATCTGAATTTTTCCCCTTAACCATCACCCCTTTAAGTAAACACGAGTAAGGGTAAAGGTTGATCAACTCATTGACAAATCGAAGGTGGCAGTCTCCTTTATAAATACAGATACAGAGACCCAAAAGAAAAAAATAATGCAATTGTCCCTTTAAGATTCAAAAGTCTCTTCCCATACAGCTGTCTGGCAGGGAACATCATCAATAAAGTCATCTGGTCCTTGGTATTTGTTCCAGCCATATCCAGCACAGCATCTCAGCATCTTCTTCTTGTCTTCTTGTAGGAACCAGCTTTCTTTCCATTCTCCTACAAAAGTTACCTTAGCACAATTTTACATTACCATTTCTAATCCTTATACCCTGATCATTTTTACAAATTCAAAATTGGAACCTTCACCAATTGTCACGTTTAAGAAATTCACATCAGAACCCAGTTTCTTATACTTTACATTAATCCATTATTAACTTCCTCACCAGAAGGTTGAGATTTCACTAAGGAATTAACAACAGGCTCCAGTACATACATAAATACATTAAATAATCAATTTTTAATACAGTACGTATAAAATCTTAACCTTTTAGTCATGTCATAGTTCTTTGATGGCATTTACAAAATAAACCACAAGCCATTCTTCTTTTAACGTTACTAATTGTAACAAAACTTTAGACAAGCATGATATTAGCAAAATAATATTCTCACAAGCCCTTGACCTAATTGTCCCATACCATTACCAAGAATTAAAGGACCCTAACTTATACATGACCCTATACAAAGCCCTTATAAACTACCCTTATACAAGACCACACACAGAAACACTAGTCCCAGTCCTATGGCAAACTAAGATGTTCCATAATCAATTATTTTAATAGATTTGTTACTGTACTTACAAAACTTTCTGACTATAGAAATTTGCCACCAAGAGATTAGGTACTTATGGTAAGGGGACTATATTTTCACAGCTTCCTGTCAACTCCAGGCAGAAGTTATGTCAAACTGTAAGCTGCATTGAGCTAGGCTTAATGTCCGCCAGGTTTCAGTTAAGGGGTCAGGTCAAGAGGGTCCCACCTCAGCATGGGCTAAATAGTTGCCCTCTTAACTTTACCATAAAATCATACCTGCAGTTCACACCTGCCCCCCACAGGGCTGCTGGCATCCTTTTTTTTCTTTTTGAATTCCATACTTTATTATTTAATATTTTTTAATTTTCAGCATTGATTTCCACAAGATCTTGAGTTACAAATTTTCTCCCCATTTCTATAATCCCCCCACTCCAAGATGGCATATATTCTGATTGCCCCATTCCCCAGTCAGCCCTCCTTTCTGTCACCCCCACTCACCTCCCATCCCCTTTTCCCTTACTTTCTTATAGGGCAAGATAAATTTCTATGCCCCATTGCCTGTATATCTTATTTCCCGGTTGCATGCAAAAAAACTTTTATTTGAGCATCTGCTTTTAAAACTTTGAGTTCCAAATTCTCTAGCCCTCTTCCCTCCCCACTCACTCTCCCTAAGAAGGCAAGCAATTCAACATAGACCACACATGTATCATTATGCAAAACACTCCCATAAATAGTCATGTTGTGAAAGACTAACTATATTTCCCTCCAGCCTATCCTGTCTCCCTTTATTCAGTTTTCTCCCTTGACTCTATCCCTTTTCAAAAGTGGTTACTTTTGATTATTTCTTCCTCCTATCTGCCCTCCCTTCTATTGTCCCTCTTTTCTTATCCCCTTCCCCCTACCTTCATGTGGGGTAAGATACCCAATTGAGTGTGTATGTTATTCCTTCCTCAAGTCAAATCCAATGAGAGCAAGATTCACTCATTCCCCCTCACCTGCCCCCTCTTCCCTTCCAATGAACTGCTTTTTCTTGCCACTTTTATGTGAGATAATTTACCCCATTCTGTCTCTCCCTTTCTCCCTCTCTCAATATATTCCTCTCTCATCCCTTAATTCTATATTGTTTTTAGATATCATCCCTTCATATTCAACAAACCCTGTGCCCTCTGTCTATATGTATGTGTATTCCCTTCAACTACCCTAATACTGGGAAAGGTCTCATGAATTACACACATCATCTTTCCATGTAGGAATGTAAGCAAAACAGTTCCACTTTAGTAAGTCCCTTATGATTTCTCTTTCTTGTTTACCTTTTTATGCTTCTCTTGATTCTTGTGTTTGAAAGTCAAATTTTCTATTCAGTTCTGGTCTTTTCACTGAGAAAACAGAGG
>JAQQSZ010016292.1:0-11063 GCA_028646595.1 Phalanger gymnotis
GGAGCCCTGCTTCCCTCTGCCACTTTGTGGGTTCTGCAGCTCTAAAATTGGTTCAGAGCCATTGTTTTATAGGTTTTTGGAGGAACTTGGTGGGGAGCTCACGCCAGTCACTGCTTCCCAGCTGCCATCTTGGCTCCGCCCCAATAGGCCCCATTATTACTTGAGTTTAATACCACTGCACTATACCATGTTGCAGTCTCACATCTGTCCCTTTCCCTTCCATTGTCAGTGATGGCCTACCTACTCTTTCTGACTTTATCATTTCATTTCCTGGTAGCTACCTTATGGTTTCCAGTCCCCAAACTCTCTCTACTCAAATAGAGTCTACAGACCACAGTCAAATTAATCTCCCTAAAATATCACTGAAGAGGCATCATGTCTCAGAGGATAGAGCATCAGCATGGAAGACGGGGAGGTTCGGATTTAAGGCCTAAATGTAACTCTTAGTGGCTATCTAATGCTGGACAAGCACTTACCCTCTAGAGCCCCAGAAAACTCTCTAAGTACGGAAGACTGTTGAAGAGCAATTGCTGATTTTTATGGTTAGAAGTTCACTGGACGCCCCCTCCACTAATACAACTGATGGGGTATGGGCCCAAGCCAAGACCTTTGTGCCTTACCCCAGATGAATTTGGGTCCCATTTGTCTATCCAGGCCTTGGAAAAACCCACCTTGAACTCTTCTTGAATTTCCCCACACATAGACTGAGGATGTAATTCGCAACTGGCCTTTCATTATATCTATGCTCAATTCTCTGTTACCTTTAACCTAGCCCAGCCCTCCATTGTTTGTTATCTCCAGATCACCTTCCCACCCTTGATCCCACCTAGACTCTATTCTCTTGGTTCCTGGCCTCACACCTCTAGTCACCCCATCCTACTTCCACTTCCCATCAAGATCCTCCCTTTACCCTTCCTCCAGTCACCCCAGACTACTTGGCCAAGCCTAGATCTCTCCCACAGTCTTTCTGTATATAAGATCCATCTTGTTTCCATATAAATACTAGATTCAATCTGGCATTCTTGCATTAGTGATACAAATGCTTAGATTCCTTAAGAGTCTGGCCAATAGGCAGGATCTTTAATAAACTTTGTTTTCCTTTGGCTGAAAGAAGGCTTCGGTCTAATTCATTCGGGCAGGACCTGCCTGTGGCTATTTCGAGGTCTCAGCACCCCTAAACCTGAACACGGCCACAGGTTTAGACAAAAATAAGGTTAAACAACAACATTAACAATAACAATAAAACACTATTTAAAATTCTTCAATAGCTACTCAAGCTGGACAAGAAAACTACCTGTTTTGTAGACCTTTCATCTCCGGTCCACCAAAATCTACTCCACACCTGTCAATCACCTCAGTCATAATTTTCACTACTCCTTGATATAAATCCATCTTGAATTTTTGAACTATTTTGAACTATTCACCATTCCTCATTGTTTTATTGATTATTTGCCTGGGATGGAGAACCTACTCCAGGCCATGGGTGGCCTTCAGGGGCCTTGGATATGGCCTTTTGACTAAGTCCAAGTTTTACAGAACAAACCATTTTATTAAGGGGATTTGTTCTGTGAAGTTTGGATTCAAAGGGCCAAACTTGAGAACCTAGAGGGCCACATGTGGTGTCACAGTCACAGGTTCCTCACCCCCGCCTAGACCTAAGAAAATGCTAACAATGCAGATTTACTTAAAAGTGTGTTGTGGGTATATGTATGATTATATATAAATACATTTAAACAATACATGTATATATTGTGTAATTATATGAGTATACATTATTTTTCCAGAGAGCCAGTTGTTAAACATTTAACAGCATATCCTTTATCTTCATTCCTTTAGTTACTTAATACTTTCTGCTTAGAATTACCAACACACATGTAATGGTAATCAGGGCAGGATTTTTTGCTGTTCTTCTCTTTTGGGGTACTAAGGGAACCAAGTGACTTTAATGAGTCTCACCTCTTTTTGAATGGGTCAGGTAAAGTGGGATCTTTTTTGTCTTGGAGTGTTTCTCAGTACTAAGATAATCAGGAATCATTGATTTGTATATGGTGTGGTGGTACACATTGAGGAACTTTCCCACACCCTGGATGGTGAGCCTTGAGCTCCCAAGGCCCTGAATACAACATATGTACTGGAAGGTTAGTGTTTAACTTTTGGGGGCACAGTCATTGAAAGAGTGTGTGTGACAAGACTCTGGGAAAGCTGTTGAAGCAGCCCCCCTGACTTTGATAACCCAGATGTTGGTGCTTCTCTGGTAACTATGTATTGCTATGGATAGACTGGTTTGTGCTATTTGCTCTGTTTATGATGTATGCTTGTAATTTCTGTTTGTATTTGCCTTGAAGTTCAGGGGGCTGATCTTTTCCCCCTGAACTAAGTGATATGTTATGTATGCTTAATTAAACTGAGATTGTTAACCCCTTAAAATTGCTTTCCTTAGAAAAGCAGATCAAAGATCTGTGTTGGCAGCCCTTCTGTGTGCTGGTGTTATTGGTGTTACATAGCCACGGTAGCTGCCAGCAACATTGTTGTAAAAATGACATAGTCGTGGCAGGATCTGCAGATTAAAAGGAAAGTATGGAGTTTTGGGATACTGAGATAGTGGTTGAATGTTTCCCAGTTTTTGGGTTGCTCTTTATACTTGTGGTGGCTATGGTTCTGTGGAGCCCCAGAGACCTGAAAGAGAACAGGCAAGTAGCAGGGATGGGAGTGTTTTCCTGGGTGCCTAGAGCAGGGGCCCTGGGAGATAACCTCTGCTTCTCCCTCCTTACCTCACTAGCCACTCCAGAGGAGACAGGTCAGAGCAGAGGCTGTGGGAGGAGAACAAGCAGAGGCTTGAGGGAGGTAGGGATGGCCAGAGCCAGGGCTCGAGTGGATTAGCCCAGCTCCAGATTGTGCTGGAAGGGTGAATGTCCTGAGATTGTATTGTAAGTGCAGCCTTGAAACAGGAGTGGAGAATGGCCTTCATGTGGACCCGCTAGGATCAATGGTAAGGTGAGACAAGTGGATGGCTGCTCACATACTGACCCAGTCAGAGCAGAGTACTGCCTGCATGAGAACTTTCGAAAGGTGAGACGGAAAGCGGTGAGCTGCTTTTGAGCTGACTTTAATAAGGTGAGAGAATCACCAACATCAGGATTCCAGCAGAATCCAGGAGTTGCCAGCAGGAGCTGGATGACCAGGAATCCAGGAGCTTGGAGTTCAGCCTGGGGGCAAGATGGAAAATTTGCAGCAAGACCCTGAGTGTGCTTTTTTATAAAAATAAATTAATTTTTATTTTTAGTTTACAATACTCAGCTCCACAAGTTTTGGGTTTCCAAATTTTCTGTCCCTCCCTCTCCTCCCCCTTCTACCCTAAGATGGCATGTGACCCAATGTAGGTTCTACATATACCTTCACATTGAACTTATTTACATAATAGTCCAGTTGTAAAGAAGAATTACAAGCAATGGAATGAATCATGAGAAAGGAAAAACGAAACCAAAAAAGAAGGAAAAAAAAGAGAGCAAATAGTTTGCCTCAATCTGCATTCAGACTCCATAATTCTTTCTCTGGATGTGCATAGCTTTTTCCATTAGGAGTCTTTTGGGGCTGTCTTTGAACCTTGCCTTGATGAGAGGAGTCAAGTCTATCAAAGTTAGTCCTTACAGATACTGTGTGTCTGTAATCGTGTATCATGAGTGTGCTTTTTTGCTGCCTTCTCTTAGAACTTGATAGCCTTAGCATCCCAAAAGAGAAGAACAGCAAAAAATCCTGCCCTGATTGCCATTACAACACATCCTTGTCTAACAAAATCTTTCCTGTACGATAAGGTCCCTCTCAAATGTCACCTCTTCTCTGAAGCCTTCCCTGATTCCCTGATCCAGAAAACATCTACTTTATTGAACTTAGGTACCATGTTGCTCATAACACTCATGTGTGCTTGTCACATTGCTTTCTTTTCGTTAGCTTCTCTCTGCTAAAAAGCTTTTATAGCCGTGTGATCCACTCTGAACTTAGCATTATACCTTTCGTATAAAAGATTGTCTTTCTTTTTCTTTCTTCTTTCCTTCCTTTTTTCTTTATTCCTTTCATTCACTCTCTCTATACACATGTATATGTACATATATGTATACAAAATATTTAAGGGTTAGTACAAATTATTACCAATCATATCCAATTTTACTGTGAAATTGAGACAAAGGTAAATAAAAGCATTCATCAGTCAGTAGAGGAATCACTTAGTTTCTTTGATGTTTAGTCTTCATTTTCTTTTTAAACTGTGGATTAAAGTACTCTATTCCCTTCTATGAGAAGCAAATTTGTGACTGAGAAAGTTAGCAAAAATAACCAGCTCATCTGACTCTCCCTATTAAGGCAGTGCGTGTGTGTGTGCATGTGCGTGTTTCCCCCTGGACAATGTGACAGGACATAAAGTCCATTTTAGTTTGGTGCTAACATTTTTTCAAAAGGCTTTAATTACACTTTCCCAAAGCATCAACTGCCTGAGGCAGATTCACAACACCAAGAGTTATTGGCAGTTCTGGCAGTAGCCACGGAAGCTAGCATACTGTACTTCTGTGAGATTCGTTATTGCAAAGGACAAGCCAAGATGAAAAACTATTGCTGGAAAGTGATTTTGATTTGTAAATAATTCAGTACTTATTACTTATAATAACATGTCTTTGATAGAGGGTAAGTCAACTTATCCAGAGTGGTATTCCTGTTAACTAGTACAAAAACAAAATAAAACCATTCACATTTATGTAGCACTTTTCAGTTTTACTAAGGCCTTCATAACAACCCAGAGAGACTGGGAATAAAACTATTATTATTCGCTTTTGCAGATGAGAAAAGCGAGACTCAGAAGAATAAATGATTGTTAAAGGTGACAGAGCTAGAAAGTAGCAGAATTCAAACCCAAGTCTTCCGACCCCCTCTTCCTTCTCCGTCCCCCCCCCAAGTCTCTCCAAGACACCATAAGTTTAATAATAGTGAGCTGGCATGAAGCATGAGGACAAAAATATGTTTTAAAATCAATATTAATTTCAGTCTGATTGATACTTACCACTCTAGCATGATGTGGTAGATTAAAGGCTGACTTTACAGTAAAGGAGACCTAAATCTAAGTACTATCTCCAAAACACACTAGCCTCTGACCCTTGGCAAGTCAAGAATACCTTAATGTTCCCACATAAGCCACTAAAATTATCAATTATGGGTGAGCCAGTGATCTGCATAGGGGAAGAAAGTTTCCACACCAGCAAAGTGCACTATGCCCATCACAGTTCTAGACAAAAAAAAAAAAAACAACAAACCTGTGACTATGAATTAAGTCTTACAAGATCATTGAGTGAGAAATGTTGGGTACTTGAGGTCATTTAGTCCATTTCCCTCATTTTACTGTTGGCCCAGAGAGGTTAAGTGATTTTCCCAAGGTCATACGGGTACTAAGTGGAAGAGCTAGGTTTCAAACATAGGACCACTGGTTCCAAAGGTAGTACCCATTTCACTGTATAATGTGCAAGGGGTGTACCCCAAAGGACTTCAACAAAGCTTAAACTTAGAAGGAGCAAAAGACAGACATCTGAATGGAAATTGGAATCCTTTTAAGATGGAAAGGAAACACAGAAATGGTCTGAAGCTTGAAGAGATTGTACATATGTGAAAAGGCCCTCAGAAACAATGGAGAGGGCAAGAGTGGGAAACCTGCAGCCTCAAGGCCACATGTGGCCCTCTAGGCCCTTTAAGGGCAACACTTGAGAAGGATTTGTTCTGTGATGTCTGGATTCAAAGGGCCGTACTTGAATACCTAGTAGACCACATGTGGCCTTGAGGCTACAGGTTCCCTACCTCTGGAATAGGGTATGAGATATAGTATATAGCCTGCTTCCATACCTTACCCTAGTCACTCATTTCTCTAAAACCCAGATAGGAATCTGGGAAGTGTAACTGAGGTTGTCAATCAGTAGGCAAAGTAGAGTCCCTCACTGAGAGAAACCACCTATGAACCAGGAAGTTTTATCTAAGAAGTGACTCCAGACCTCTCCTATCTGCTGACTAGAAGGGATAAACTTTAGCACCAAGCCCTGAGTGAATCAAGAAGGAGAGGCTTCTGCTGAAACAAAGAAATTGTAACACTGATGGGATGATGGTACCTGGACCCTTTAAAGGGAAAAGACGATGTCTTGATGTCTTCGAAAGCAGCCCATTCCTGAACTTTCCCACACACACCAGATCACAAGGCATCTGGCCCATCCCAGCCAGCCTATATACTCAATAAGCCTTTAAACAGCCCTTTCACTGTGGCTTTCTGACTACTTAACTCCTTTCAAATTGAGTATGAGGCTGGAAATGATAAAGAGTAAGCCCAAGAAATCCAGTAGATTGACCTCTACAGCCCAGTCACTTGAAAAACCCAGTGAGTAAATAAGCCTTCCTACCCAATATGACAGCAGCTGCCCACTGACAGTGACCTGCCTGGCTCATTTAAGCAGTTGTCCATTGGCCAAGCAATAGTAGCCATTCTGATTGGCCAAACAAACTGCCAGGTTGGGGTTCAGAGTAGTTGCAGCCAAGCTCAGCAAGGAGCCAGCCCAGAAGCTAAGCCCTCTATTGGCTCCCTTAGCAACAGATTGATGCCAGCAAGCAGAGCCTGTACTGTGAGAGGAGTGAGGCCAACTGCCCACACTTCACTCAATAGGCCATGTAAATACTTGAAGAAGAATAGAACATACTTCAAGTTTTGAGGGAAATGCTTTTTAAACTACTGCTCTTCCTATTCAATTTGAATAAATGCCTTTTCAAAAAGCTAATTGAATGTACTGACTGATTGTTAAGGAGAAGCACAGCAGTGGCAGGAGTTCATGAAGATTATCCTTGAAGTAGCAGCTGCTTCTCTGGGGACCCTGTTGGCTAGAGCCAGTGTTGGTTGGGGGAAGGAGCCCAGAGGGGTTGCTGGAAATTCTGCTGGTAGGAGTTTTATAAGATGAAGAAAAAGAGGTATGCAATTTTAGTAAGGTATTAACTTAAAAGAACTAAAACCAAAAATATTTCAAGATCCCTCTATCTTTTTGGGGGTACATTTATATTTGTTATTATTACAAGACAAATGTAGGTTCGCTGATTTTTATACACTTCTTTACTTTAAAATGTTGGCTATTTATTTCTATGAGATGTTCAGGGAGACTAGCACTTCTGGTGAGAGGGCTTGCTGAGTCTTTTTCTTCTTTTTAGTTAATTACTTTTTAGTTTTCAACATTCACTTCCACAAGATTTTGAGTTCCAAATTTTCTCTCCATCTCTCACCTGCCCTGTAAAGCCAATCAGTAAGTGAAAGATCATTCCTACACACTGAATAGGCTTCAGCTGGGGCCAACAAAGGGAGGTCTGATTAGAAACAGGTCCACACTCTTTCACTAATTAGGTATGAGGCCCCAGGCTAGTTAGCAAACTAGTTTGCTAGTTTGAGACAGGCATGAAGCCCTCAGGGCCCTAAGGGGAGTTGCTAAGAACAGAGCCAATAGTATGTGCCTGAGTTCTAGTCAATCAGATGACATCTAAGGACTGTATAAAAAGAGAGAACAGAACTCAGAAAGCAGAAACTGAAGACTAGGAGGAGGAGAAACTGAAGACTGAGAACTAGGAGGAGCAGAAACTGAGGACTGAGGACTGAGAGCAGAACTGACACAACAGAGCCGGAAGCAGCAGAGCTGACAGCAACAGGATTCAGAAGCCAAGAGCCAGCTTCCAGAGTGTGCAGATCAGAGAGTGCTAAACATGAGAGGGAGTTGTGGAACTTGGAATCAACAGAGCTGCAGGAGAGAGAGTGCCGAGCAGGGACTTAGAATTTTTCAGTGATCTTACAGGAGGGCCCTAGCATTAAGGGGAAGCACAAGTGGTTTGGTGTGCTGCTATAATATTTTGTTATAGTCTCCTTGTTACTATAGTGAGGTGGGCTTATTGTGTGGGAATGTTATTGCCACAATATCAAACTGGGAGCATTGGTCCTTTAGAGTATAAATAAATGTTACACTTCCTCTGCCTTCTACCTAGAGAATTCACTATACTTTGTGATTCCAAAACATTCAGGCATGCCCATGGTCCTCTCCAAGGTCATGAATTTTGCCTTAGTATTATATCCCCCCACTCCAAGATGGCTTGCATTCTGATTATCCCTTCCCCCAATCACCCTCCCTTCTATGACACACCCCTATCCCTTTGTCTTATCCCCTTTCCCTTCTTTTTTCCTGTAAGGCAAGATAGATTTCTATACCCCATTGGCTGTATATCTTATTTCCCAGTTGCATGTAAAAACAATTTTTAAGATCCGTTTTTAAAACTTTGAGTTCCAAATTCTTTCCCTTCTTCCCTCTCCACCCACCCTCACTGAAAAGGCAAGCATTCAATATAGGTTATACACATGTAGTCATGCAGAACACTTCCATGATAGTCATGTTGTGACTATATTTCCCTCCATCCTATCCCACCTCCCCCCATTTATTCTATTCTCTCTTTTGACTTTGTCCCTCCTCAAAAGTATTTGCTTCTGATTGCCCCCTCTCCCGATTTGCCCTCTTTTCTATTACCCCTCTCTCTTATTAATACACACATATATGTGTGAGTATATACATGTACACACATACATACATAGACACACACACACGTGTGTGTGTGTGCGTGTGTGTATTCCCTCCAACAATTCCAGTACAAAAAAGGTCTCGTGAGTTACAAATGTCATTTTTCCAAGTTGGAATGTAAACAGTTCAACTTTAGTAAGTCCCTTATGATTTTTTCCTGTTTACGTTTTCATGCTTCTCTTGAATCTTGTATTTGAAAGTCAAATTTTCTATTCAGCTCTGGTGTTTTCATCAAGAATGCTTGAAAGTCCTCTCCCACTGAATATCCATTTCCCCCCTAAAGTATTATACTCAGTTTTGCTGGGATGGTGATTCTTGGTTTTAATCCTAGCTCCTTTGACCTACCGAATAGCATATTCCAAGCCCTCCAATTCCTTAATGTATAAGCTGCTAAATTTTGTGTTATTCTGATTGTGTTTCCACAATACTTGAATTGTTTCTTTCTGGTTTGCAATATTTTCTTCTCGACCTAGGAACTCTGGAATTTGGCTACAATATTCCTAGGAGTTTTCCTTTTGGGATCTCTTTCAGGAGGTGATCAGTAGATCCTTTCAGTGTCTATTTTCCCCTCTGGTTCTAGAATATCTGGGTAGTTTTTCTTAATAATTTCTTGAAAGATGATGTCTAGGCTCTTTTTTTTTGATCATGGCTTTCAGGTAGTCCAATAATTTTTAAATTATGTCTCCTGGATTTACTTTCTAGGTCAGTTGTTTTTCCAATTAGATATTTTACATTGTCTTCTATTTTTACATTCTTTTGGTTTTGTTTGATTATTTCTTGGTTTCTCATAAAGTCATTGGCTTCCATTTGTTCCATTCTAACTTTTAAGGAATTCTTTTCTCCAGTGAGCTTTTGAACCTCCTTTTCCATTTGGCCAATTCTGCTTTTTAAGGCATTCTTTTCCTTATTAGTTTTTTAGACTTCTTTTGACATTTAGACTAATCTATTTTTTAAGGTGTTATTTTCTTTAGCATTTTTTCTTGCCTCCTTTAGCAAGCTGTGGACTCTTTTTCATGATTTCCTTGCATCACTCTCATTTCTCTTCCTGATTTTTCCTCTATTTCTCTTACATGATTTTCAAAATCCTTTTTGAGCTCTTCCATGGCCTGTGACCAATTCGTATTTTTCTTGGAGGATTTGGATGTGGGAGCTTTGACTTTTTTGTCTTCTTCTGGTTGTGTGTTTTGATCTTCTTTGTCACCAAAGTAAGATTCTATAGTCTGATTTGCTTCTCCATTGTTTACTCATTTTCCCAGCCAATTAATTCACTTTTTAGCTCTTTGCTAAGGTAGGTCTCTGCTTCTAGTGTAGAGGGTATGCTGTACCAAACTTCAGGGGTTTTTTTTGCAACTGTTTTCAGAGATATTTCTAGGGACCTGTAAATTTTCAGTTCTTCCAAAGTTGTATGATGAAAGGAGAGGTATTTACTCCTCTCCTGGTCTGTTCACTGGTCTGTGAATGACCACAAGCACTCTTTTCTGCCTTGGAACTGTGAGGAGCATTCCCTCTGCACTGCCACCACAAGCTCCACCATGCCACCACTCCACCTCACCCCAGGATCACCACCCAGGACTGGGACCCAGATCCAAGAACAGGCAAAGCAAAAGAATCTTGCCTCAGCACTACCAAAGATATCCCTGCAATCCACCTCTGATCAGCTGCTGGATCCCCCTATTGTCTGAGAGCTCCAGAAGCAGCCACTATTGTTGCCATCACCACCCTGGGGCTGGGGCCAGGGACACACCTTGCTCCTCTCTCACCCAGGTCTGAGATAGACCTTTCTCACTGAATTTCTAAATTGTCTTTGGCATTCGTGGGTTGAGAAGTCTGGAAACTGCCACAGCTGCCAGTGATTCAGTCTCCTGATGTCTGTCATGGCCCCGGCCCACTCTGGACTGTGTTCTTCTCTCAGACTGGTGCAACAGACCTTTCTTGTCAACCTTCCAGTTTATCTTGGGCTGGAAATTTGTTTCACTCTGTCATTTTGTGGGTTCTGATGCTCTACAATTTGTATAGAGTCATTTTCTTTCACAAATTGGAAGGCTTTGAGGGGGAGTTTGAGCAAGTTCCTGCTTTTACTCCATCTTCTTGGCTCTGCCCCCCAGCTGAGCCATTTTCTTTTTTTTTAAATTTATTTTTAATATGTTTAGTTTTCAGCATTGATTTTCACAGGCATTTGAATTACAAATTTTCTCTCCATTTCCACCCCCCACCCACTCCAAGATGGCGTACACTCTTATTGCCCTGTTCCCCAGTCTGCCCTCCCCTCTGGCACCCCATTCCCCTCCCATCCCCCTTTCCCTTCCTTTCTTGTAGGGCAAGATAAATCTCTGCGCCCCATTGCCTGTGCATCTTATTTTCTAGTTGCATGAAAAAAAAAAACTTTTTTACTTTTGAACATCTATTTTTTTAAAACCTTGAGTTCCAATTTATCTCCCCTCTTCC
>JAQQSZ010016293.1:0-11063 GCA_028646595.1 Phalanger gymnotis
GGAAGGAAGGAAGGAAGGAAGGAAGGAAGGAAGGAAGGAAGGAAGGAAGGAAGGAAGGATCTTTGACCCCATGAGTCTAATTAGCAGAGGGATGAAAAGAAACAGAGGTAATCATAATCTAACAAAATGTGAAGAAGAGATGTAAGAATGTAATAAGTCATTAACACTTGAATTCTCAGAGGCAATTAGACTCTATAGTATTTAGAGCTGCAAAAGATATTGGATAGCATATAATCCAAGCTTTTTGTTTAAAGATGAAGAAACTGGGGCCAAGTGAGTTTAAAAGACTTATACAAAGTCACACAGGTAGAAAATAAATCATGTATGTCCTAACCTTTTCCCTTGCACTTTGATGTTAAACCTTAACTCTTAAGTTAAAACCTCAAACTCTCCTGGACTCTAAAAGATCTTTCTGGAACCATAGATTCTCCTCTCCATTGCACAGTAAGGGCTCTGGTTCAAATTCTGATTCTCCTATTCACAGAAGCTTCTACAACCTATAATTATAGCATACTTTAAGTTCATATAGGTAGTAGAAGCATTACCCAGATTTTTGAACCATACATATTTTTAATTAAGGACTTTTAGGACACGACTGAACAGAGATAGAGTACGATTAACACAGGATGATAAGAATTAATTTTCTCGGAGTTTCACAAATGTAATTCTAACCCTTTATGAACTGGCTAATTAATACTAATAAAAGTATGCTAATAAAAGATTATTTTTTAAATATACAATATTTTAACATAATAATAATAATACAATATTTAAACAATTAAATTTAAATGTAGGAAACATAATTCTCTTCCCCATCTCAGTCTCTGGGGAGGAGAATAGAATTAGCTCCATGGTTTAGCTTGGTTCCCAAGAGCACAGTCCCGTTCCAAGTCGAAAACCCAGCTTGTGCTTGAGTCCCAGTCACCCAAGATTCTCAGGGTTTCCGTGCTGGGCTAGCTGGCTGCACCACTCCACCTGCAATCCTGGTTCTCAGGTCATCATGGCTGCCTGGATCCATGAGGATCATCTCCAACACCTGAAACTGATGACAAACCACACAGAACAGAAATAAACTTTTCTCATTTTTCATTTCTCAGAGCTGGGGTAAAAGAGGAGTAGGGAAGAATTTTCCTTCCCTTTTCACCAGTTCAGTTCATGGCCTTCATGCTGGATGCAGCAGATAAGAGTTTCCCCGCCCCCCCCCCAAAAAAGCACAGCATCAAGAGAGCATCGCAGAAAAGTACAGCTCAAAAAAGATGGCAAAAATGAGCACATTCTAAAAGGAAAAATGGCTCAGTCTTTCTAGTTTTAAAGATGCAGAAGGCCAGTCAAAGTAGGCTACCCCAACCACTTATGTAAAAGGGTGCAGGGGCCTCCATTTAAGGCAATCTGGACATGCTCCAAAGGCCCCTCAAGGACATCTCCATGTTAGAATTGGCCATGCCCAGAGAAGCTTGGATTACATCATCAAAAGGATTTAACACTAAGAAGAATAGGGGAAGAATAAACCCCTCTCTTTGAGGACCATAGATTTGGAAAGGACCTCAAAAGGTCATAGAGTTCAACTCCTTCAATTTTCAGATGAGTAAACTGGGTCTGAGAGAACAGAACCAGTAGCCGTGGAAGTTGCAAAGAGGCAAAATGTATGTCTTGATGTCAGGGAAAAGATTAGAACTGTCCAAAAGTACCATTCTTTGTTTCATGAAACAGTGGCTTCCCCCTCTTTAGAGACCTTCAAGAAAAGGCTGGAAAACCACTTGTCATAGTTATGTGTTATAATATATATAACTATTGAGATTCCTGTAGGGTATGGGTTGACCTAGATGGCCTTTGAATTCCCTTCCAACACTCAGATTCTGAGGTTGTTTGAATTAAATGATATACATAATTTCTAGAGCAAAGAGCAGGTAATTTAATGTGGTCCTGGAGCAAAGGAGATGTTGACTAGCTACAGAGAATCCTAAAACAATTTGGTGAGAATAATTCTGATCCCCTCTCTCTCTCAATTCTGGAAAATACAAAAAAGAGTCCAGTTCCCTGTTCCAGGCCCTGGCCAGCTGGTCACTTCTTCCTACTACCCTATCCACAAAATCGGTTAGGATCAAGTTAAACAACAAAGAAGTGGTCAGGGCCAGAAATTTAACCTAATTCCCCTTATGTTCCATCCTGGCCTCAAGCAGCTTAGCCATTCTAACCAATGTGAAATGCCCTCTCTCCATGATGAATTCTCATCCCATCACTGCTGCAGTGATATGAGTCAGAATTTATCTCTATTTGGGTGCAGAGACCTCCTCCTCAAGTAGGGCTTGAGTATGTACCTATATATGTATGCAATTATATGTATATACCAGCTTGATGCCCCCTTTCTTCATGTCCCAAGCCTGATCTCTCTCACTGCAAGAAACTCACTCATAACAGGGATCCCTCAATTTGGCCCTCTTCATTAAAGCTTCATTTCTTGAAAGACAGACTGACATTAACATCTGTTTCACTTGCCTATCACGTGTTTCCCTCTCCCTTTTGGCAATGTGATCATCAGTTATTGATTTTGGAGGATGCTTGGAGTCACCACATCTTCCAAACCATTTTCTTGAAATCCATCATCAATTCTGAGTTTCCTGCTTCCTCTGGCTGGTTTTCCTACATAAGGATCACTCCTATGCAGATGCTAACAGGAGGAGATAGAGAGCTCGGATTTCTGCTGTGATTCCTCTGAGAGACCCAGGTAAGACCTACCAACCTGGGGTTCCAGGGCTAAAGTAGGAAGCCTCATTAATGTTCACATCCCTAGGACACTTTTTGGAGACTTTTTTTCCTCAAATTCCTTCAGGCCCTCGTTCCGAGGCTGTACAATAGGTCTGTATCAGTCAGGTGTTTTCGAGAACTCTGCTTTGATCAAGTATTTAAAGCAAGTTTTAATTAGAATATTTTTTAAATTGTTACACTGTCTTCATTTCCCAGTTAAGTCCCTCTCTTCTCTCCTACCTAGGGAGCTATCCCTTGTAACAAAGAACAAGGAGAAAAAAAGAATAAGAAATAAGTTCAGCAAGTCTAACCAACACATTAACCAAGTCAGATAGGATATACAATGTTCCATAGACATAGTCCTATATATATAAATAGTTACATACATACATATAGATATATGCATATGTAGAAACATATATGTAGTCACCTAATTGTATATAAATATAGGTACATACATATGTAGGTACATATGCATACATATACATAGATATACATATGTGTGGGTACATATACACATATAGTTGTATATATGTGCAAGTCCTTTTGTACATATTTAAATTTTCTCCTCTCTTCTTCATGTCTAACCTTGAGTATTATAATCACACAATATTCAGCTTCAAGAGTTGTTTTATTATTATTCTTATCATTTACATAGTTTTAGGTATTGTGTATGTTATTTTCCTGATTCTGCTTACTTCACTTTGCATCAGTTTATATAAGTCTTTCCATGCTTCGCTGCATCCTTCATGTTCATCAGTTTTTATGGTTCAGTAGCATTGCATTACACACATTTATCATGATCAGTTTAATCATTCTCCAACAGTTCTTGACTACTATGAAAAGTATCACTATAAATATTTCACTGTATCTGAGACATTTCTTTCTATTTCTATCTCTAGTCTTAATACATTAATAAATAGCTTCTATTAAGGTATCAGATGCTGAGCTAAGCACTAAGGATACAAAAACAAAGGTGAGATGGTGTCCATTCTCCAGGAGTTTACTATCTACTGGGGAAGATAACAGGAATATAGATAAATTTGTTGTTCAGTCCTTTTCAGTTATGTCTAACTCTTCATGACCCATTTGGGGTTTTCTTGGCAGAAGATATGAGCGGTTTGCCATTTCCTTCTTCAGGTCATTTTATAGATGAAGAAGCTGAGGCAAAAAGGGTTAAGGGACTTGCCCAGAATCACACAGCTATCAGTGTCTGAGGCTGGATTTGAATTCAGGGAGAGGAGTCTTCCTGACTCCAGGCCCAGTACTCTATTGTGCCCCCTAGATGCCCTATCATAGACAGGAATGTACAAAATAGACACCAGATAGTTCTGGGGGAATGTAGACTGGCTGTTTGGGAGATGAGGGTTAGGAAACACTTTATATGAAAGCTGATGCTTGATGTGAATCTTGAAGATAACTAGGACTTATTTTTTTGATAAATTTATTTTTTATTTTTAGTTTACAATACTCAGTTCCACAAGTTTTCGGGTTCCAAATTTTCTCTCCTTTCCTCTCCTCCCCACAAAGACAGCATATAATCCAATGTAGGTTCTACATATACCTTCACATTAAACTTATTTACATAATAGTCCAATTGTAAAGAAGAACTATGACCAATGGAATGAATCATGAGAAAGGAGAAACAAAACCAAAAAAGAAGGGAAAAAAGAGAGCAAAAAGTTTGCCTCAATCTGCATTCAGATTCCATAATTCTTTTTCTGGATATGCATAGTTTTTTTTTTCCATCATGAGTCTTTTGGAGCTGTCTTTGATCCTTGTATTGATGAGAGGAGTCAAGTCTATCAAAGTTGGTCCTTACAGATACCATGTGTACAGATTACCATGTAATCGTGTATAATGATCTCCTAGTTCCACTACTGTCACTCAGCATCAGTTCATATAATTCATTCCAGGTTATAATGAAGTCCACCTGCTCCTCATTTATAAGAAATAGAATAGAATATAAGAAATAGAATAAGAATAGAAATATAAGAAATAGCACAACGATATTCCATTACATTCATATACCACGATTTGTTTAGCCATTCCCCAATTGATGGGCATCCCCTTGATTTCCAGTTCTTTGCCACCATAAAGAGAGTTGCTATAAATATTTTTGTACATATGGGTCCTCTTCCCACTTGTATGATCTCTTTGGGATATAGCCTTAGAAGTGGTATTGCTGGGTCAAAGGGTATGAACATTTTTGTAGCTTGTTGAGCATAGTTCCAAATTGCTCTCCAGAATGGCTGGATCAGTTCACAACTCCACCAACGAATATAACAATGTCCCAATTTTCCCACATCCTCTCCAGCATTTATCGTTTTCCTGTTTTGCCATGTTAGCCAATCTGACGGGAGAGATGTGGTACCTAAGAGTTGTTTTGATTTGCATTTCTCTAATCACTAGTGATCTCAAGCATTTTTCCATATGACTATAGATCTCCTTAATTTCTTCCTCTGAAAACTGCCTGTTCATATCCTTTGACCATTTCTCAATTGGGGAATGACTAGTATTCCTATAAATTTGGTTCAGTCCCATGTGTATTTTAGATATGAGGCCTTTATCAGAGACACTGGTTGTAAAGATTTTCTACCAATTTTCGGCTTCCCTCCTAAACCTTGTTGATTTGGCTTTGGAAACTAGGACTTCCAAGAGGTAGAGGTGAAGAGGGTGTGTATTCCAGGTATAGGAGAGAACTATTGTAAAAGTACAGAAATACAAAACCAAGGAAGAAGAACGTGAAAAAGAGCAGTTTGAATGGACCATAGAATATGTGAAGAGAAATAATACGTAATAAGGCTGAAAGAAATTGATCGGGGCAAGGTTATAAAGGCTTTGGTTTGAAGTAAGTTTACATTTGCTCCTAGAAGTATTAGGGGACAATTACGTTCATTGAGAAGAGCAGTGACATGGTCAGACCTGAGCTTTAGAAGATTTTGTCCTTTGGAAGTTAGATTAGAGAGAAGCTGAATTAAGAGACTATCACGACAGTCCAGGCAAGAGGTGATTAGGGCCTAAACTAGGATGGCGGCCATGTGCATCTAAAGCAGGTGACGGATGGGAGAGAAGTTAGAAGACCTAACATTTGACAGCTTCTTGGCTTATGGACTGAGGGAGAACGAAGAGAAGAAGACAACATCGAGGTTTTGAACATGAGGTAAACAGGAAGATGGAACAGGGATGCACTTGGCAGAAATGGCGAAGTTTGGAAAGAGGGTGGTTTTGAAGAATTGAGCCACCAAAATATGATTCCACAGTCTAGAGGGCCCCTTCTCACAAGGGGCTCTGGTCTGGGTTCAGAAGGACTCAACCTGAAGGCTCCCATGTTATCGAAAGAAGGAAAAGTTTCTCCTTTCCTGGTTCTGTCCTCATACAGAGGAAACATTGAATCATGGAACCTCTACATCAGAGGGTGTGGACATTTGAGTCACTTTGTTAGCATAATTTTCAATTAATTTCTAGAATTACTGGACCAATTCATATCACTATCAAAAATGTGCTAGCGTGACTGCCTTTCTATATTCTTGAGTGAGACCATTTAAACCAAAAGTTTAACTTGTTCAATAGACCAATTGTATTTTGCTTTATAAATTACATAAACTCTCCTACTAACAGGTAATGTGACTTAAATCAAGTCCCTTAATCTCTCTGGGCCTTTTTCTTCCTCTGCAAAAGGAGGCAGTTAGAGTAGAGACCAAGAAGCAGGGTGGTACAGTAGGTAGAGTGCTAAGGCTGGAGTTGAGAACACCTGAGTTCAAATTCAGCCTCAGACACTTACTAGCTACATGACCCTGAGCAAGTCACTTAATATCTGTTTGCCTCGTCTTCCTCAGTTGTAAAATGTGAATAGCATCCACCCCACCAGGGTTGTTGTGAGTATGAAATGAGATAATATTTATAAAGCATTTAGTACGGTGCCTGGCACATAGTAGCTCCTAAATAAATGCTAATTTCCTTCTCTTCCCCTCCTCTCCCACTAGAAGGTCTTTATGGTTCCCTCTGGACATTCACTGATTTTTGAAATGGAGAATTGGAATGTGCTAAAACCATTTTATGGTAGAGATAAATTTTGGAAAGAGACAGCATTGTGTAGTTGGATAGAGCTGGCCTGGGAGTCAGGAAGACCTGAATTCAAGACCTGCCTCTGACTTATTCTGACTGTCACTCTGGACAAGTTACTTGCCCTCTCAGTGGCCTCAGCCAACTCCCTGTCACTACTAGCTGTGTTGTAGGTGGTGATCTACTTGGTAGTGAAATCATATGTCCAATCAAAACATCGTGAAACTTCTGAGTTTAGAATTGACTCAATGTGGTTATTTCCAATAGAAACTAAATTTTATGTTTTATAAAATTGTCTAGTCAGGGCACCCAATTGACTCTTTTGATTGAAGCCTGACTACTTGCTGAGTATTATCAAAAATAAAACCAAAAACACTGGGCTATATTGTGGTTTTCCAGACACTTGTCTAAGACCTTAGTGGGTCTACTTTTGGAATCAAAGATTGTTAAAGCTAGAAGGAATCTTGTAAGCAGACTATCAAATATCAGAACTGGAAGGAGTCTTAGATTTATACAAGAGATAGCAAGTTGAATTAGAAGCCAGGTGTCCTGCCTTCCATTCCAATGTTCTTTGCTTCACATTATGCTGCTTGCACATTCTGGATGCACAGCCCTGAGGATAATGCACTCTCAGGGGAGCTAGAAAAGGTCTAAAGGAGACAAGCACCCAGAATGCTTGAGGGGATGTATCAGCAAGGCAACAATCACAATATAGATGATAATTGTCAAAATGCCTATGTGGTTCTGTATCACAAAATATACAAGACTCTCCACATAGAAGGTAGAAGTAAATCCATTTATTCAGACACCAAATAACCAGATCCTGAAACCAATAAGTCCACAACATCACAGCAGAGAACCACTCCATCCCACAACCTTCTGCCCCTTGCTGGGGACTTGCCACCAACAAGCAAACTTACAGCATAGCTATCACACATCTCCTCTCTTCCCCTCAGCTCTAACTGTTGTAACTGCTCTTCCAGCATTTCCTGTGACACAATTGCCTTTTCCTCTCAGCAAGATCCTCCCACCACATGTGACTTAGGCATCCTGTGATATAAGCAGGTCACAGGGCCTAGTAATGGGTGGGAAAGATATTCAAATCTAAATTGCTATTTAATTTGGCCCCAAGAGCTTTCTTATCCATTACATAGAACAACAGGAATTTTGGGATAACTGGTGTCAATAGAACTTTACACAACAATATAACAGGCATGACACAACATAAGCATATAAAACAACGTCATCATTCCCCCCTTGAACAAACAGGGCTCAAAATCTTGGGGTAAGGGACAAAGGTCTCGTCCTTCATAGCTTCTTCCTGCTGAAACTAGACATAAAGCTGTCCCTGCCCCAGGAGGTAAAGAGTCATATTCAAAAGGTCGGTTCTTTAGCTGGCATTTCAAGCTTGGTCAATGCCAGATCCAGGAATGACACATCACAGTCGTGGACAGGTCCATGGGTGATATATCCTAACACATCAGAGGGTGACATCTGACTTAAGTGATCAGGCATCTGCTAGTGGATGGTACTAAGCCTGCAGGAAACAAATCTAACAAACAAATTTAATAGATAAAAATCCAAAAAGAAACAAGGAAACAATCATAGCCTCATTCACAGTAGAATACATGAGTCAAGGATACGGTTTCATAATCATTTTATCCTGCAACTGTTACAGTATTATCTTTCCCATGTGCTATAATTTCTACAGACTTTGGAACATTGTCCAATTTCTGTTTTACCCATACCTTAGCTCCCAATTTTATTCTATCAGTAGAACCAAACCCTTTCTTTCCTCTGCTAGTTATTTTGGAAGGAGGGTCAATTTTCACAAGGGGTATTGTTTCACGAGGAACAAAAATCACTTGAACTATTCTATCATTTTACAAATCTGTACAGGTTGTTCACCCAAATTCTGGAATGTTACAATACTTTCTCCTCGTTAACTAGAATCTATCACTCCAGCTAATAAATGTATTCCCTGAGCCCCTAATCCTAATTTAGGTAATATCCATCCAAAATATTTCTTAGAGATTCTCATACATATTCCAGCAAAGATATTTCTTATCCCTTTTCTATGCAACCAAAAGTCCTCTAAACAATGTAAATCATATCCTGCCAAACCATGTATTCCTGGATACAGTGGTGGGACATCTTCCCTCACAGTCCAATACTCAATATTTTGAATCTTGTGTGTTTGCTGTTTTCTAATTTGCAGATATGGGGTCATCATTCTGACTAGAGGTGTACTTCCTCCTAATGGTCTATTATTCAAATTATGTAAAGCAGTGAACAAATTATCTTTCCAATGTTGATATGAATTATTAGAACTTAACTTTCTTAGCTGTTCTTTCAACAATCCATTCATTCTTTCTCTCAAACCAGATACTTGTGGATAATATGAAATATTATATATCCATTCTACATTTTTAATACACAATATCTTTTTGTTTCATGACCTAAGTATAGTATTTGATCCATTTTTCCAATATATGGTCAGATTAATATGGAGTCTGTAATCCTGTCTGTATGTTTCTTTATTCTGAGTCAGGGCTCAGCCAATTTCCTCGTCTCGCTGAAGGTGTGACTCATTTGGAAACAAGGGTTCAAGATCTCTAGGATTTGTAGGGATAGTTCTTACCTCTCTATTCCATCTGCTTTTGACCCCATTATCTTGGTACATTTTGCATAGCTCATTAGCTAGAATATAATCTATTCTTCTAAAATCTACCCCTGCTCTCAATAGAGTAATAAACATTTCTTTTCTTGTCACTCTATTCTGACACTGAATCTGCTGCTATTCACTCTTCTCTCTTGGGGAAATTTATCTTTTCCCCAGTGTTCCAAGTCACTTAACTGTGAAATCTTAGCCAGCACCTCTCAAAGAGGGTTACCTACTTCTGCAATTAGCAGAGTCATAATTAGGTGTTTATAAGCAGGAGGAGCCATCTTAACTATCATATTCCTATGAGAGACTCCCAAGGGAGTATCATAATAAACTTCAGCATTCCCCAACATAATAGCAGTCTTCGCTACTTCCTCCTTTAACTTTCTCATACAGTCCCTAAGTGAATACCAGGGTCTATCTGCAATAGGCCACATAGAATCAGCAGGATATTCTCTATTACAATGTGTTGCTGCTAAAGCTAACAGATGGGCTATTTGGTTACCTCCTTGCAAATGATAATCCCTAAAACTTGCTGTACAAAAGGATTCTGACTAATATTTATGAATCTCATACAATCCACAGTATTTACAGATACTCCTGTAGCCCCTTCATCACCTATTCACCATTTTCTAGGTGAACCTACTCAAGATATCTGTGACTTCCTGCTGTGTAAAATCCTCCAACATCTCTCTGAACCCTGTATTATTATCTTGGGTTTCTTGCTTCCTTCGCTGTACGGGGCACATTGCTGTTTGAGTATCTAACAATATTTCATTCTCTGTGTGAGACATTGTAGCATCCTGTGCCTTGGATTCTGATATTGTATCATCCTCTCTACACTCTCTCCCCCTATCACCATTGCAACCAGGCTGGCAGTTAGGGCAGTTAGACTCGACCTAGGCTGAACTGAAATGCACTCTTGACCTCCTTGGCCCCCTCTGTCTTCTAGACAAGTTAACAGGAAAATCAATAGATTCCTGAACAATAATCTGTTGTTCTGCCACCTGAGATTCCCCATCTTGCTGTGGTATAAAAATATTCTCATTTGGGTTAACTATTTTGGTAACTGTCTGTGTTGTTAAGCAAAATTGTCTCATTAGCATGACTTTTGTTTCTTTTGAGTGGAAGTACTTTCAGCTGTTAAGTGTTAAGCCCCAGGCCCAGGGCCCTGTCAGGTGTGAAACCTGTGTGGGTATGGATTGGTGACTTAGGAGGGGCCAGCTCGGGAACCAATGGTCTCTGGTCATTGAGGCAGGGCTTGAGAATGCCGGAAGCTCGGCTGCGAGGAGGGGTGAGCCGGGAGACAACTTCAGCGGCCCGCGGAAGGTGTGGAAACTGGAAGCTGCAGAAGCAGGAAACTGCGGAAGCAGGGCTTACCTGAGTGCGAGCAGGAACGTGAGGCCAGTGAAAATGATTTGGCTAAATACTATCTTGTTTTTCTGTGGCCTCCTGGTTGCTCTTGTGAGATGGGATTTCTGGGCCTGGAGTCTTTTTGTCAAGATGTTGGAATGGGGAGGCTGGTTCAAGTTTTTGCTGCGGTGGGGCCTAAATAAATTTCTTGTTGTTTTCTCCTTAGAGAATTTCT
>JAQQSZ010016294.1:0-11063 GCA_028646595.1 Phalanger gymnotis
CGCCTCACAAGATTAGCCAGGAGGCCACAGAAAAATAAGATGGCATAAATCATATTCACCGCCTCCAGACCTTGCTCGAACTCCTGGGTCCACACAGGGGTCGGCTCTGCTTTGGATTTTTTTCCAGCTGTAGTTTTCTCGCCTCTCCTCCCAGCCAAGCCTCTGGCGTTCTCAAGTCCCACCTCAACGACTAGAGACCAGAGTCCAGAGACCCATTGGTTACCGAGTTGGCCCCTCTTAAGTGATTAATCTACACCCACACGGGTTTCACACCTGATAGGGCTTTGGGCCTGGGGTTTAGCCATTAACAGGTGAAAGTACTTTCACAGTAAACAAAAGCCAAACTCCTCAAGGGCATCTGTTAAACTAAGCCCATTTTGCCTTACTGGCACACTCCAGTGCCTGGAATTTTCTCCTTTCTCATGACTCCTCAGTTTCTTGGTTTCCTTCAAGTCCCAGCTAAAATCACACCTGCTTTGGGTCCCCTTTCCCAATGCCTCTTAATTCTAGTGCTTTCTCTCTATCGATGACTTCCTTTTTATCCTGCATATAGCTTATTTGTTTAGATTGTGAATTCCTTGAGGGCAGGGGCTGTCTTTACCTTTCTTTGTATCTTCAACACTTAGCATAATGCCTGGCACATAGTAGGCATTTAATTAATGCTTACTGAGTGACTGACAGATTCTTCCACGTCCTCCAAGCTTTCACTGACCCCTCTTCTACTTACTCTTTGGGTCATTCTATTCTTGCTAGTTCTCCCTTACTTCCATCTTTCCAACCCTAGCCCCAAATTGTGCCATTCTGCTTAGCCTTTTGATTAATAGAGAAATAAGATCCTTTCCTGAACTTTAGGTCAATCTTTCAATTTCTAGACAAAATTCTTCCTCTTGTAGAACTCTAGTCTACTTTGGCGTGGGACCTGCTGGGAAGACCTAGCTGCCCTCCATGGCAGGAGAAGGTTCACAAAGGAGGGGGCATGGCTTTGTTGACAGAACCAAAAAGCTAGAATTAAGTGTTTTGTCAATACATGGAACCACACGTCAAAAGCCCCAGAAAATAATCAGGGTCCTCGGAAGGGAGAGAGACTTGCACATTCAGTAACCATAGCCCATCATTAACTTTAAGGAAGGGTTAAGTGTAAATACCTATCCTGGTGGGAAGTCATATATCAACAAGAGAAAGGTGTGCAGAAATGGATAAAGCACAGGGATTACTGAGTCCAGAAACGTTTTCAGATTCTAACTTTAGGGATGGTCATTTTGAGTTGCTAGATGTAGAGCTATCTTTTCATTGAATTTAATAAGTGATCAGCAAGGGCTGTCTAATTTTTTTTTTTAAAAATTTGTATACTCAGTGCCTGGGGTAGCTAGGTGGAGCAGTGGATATAACACTGGGCTTGGAATCAGGAAAGACTCCTCTTCCTGAGTTCAAATCCAACCTCAGACATTTTCTAGCTATGTGACCCTGGGCAAATTGCTTCACTCTGTCTGCCTTAGTTTCTTCATCTGTAAAATGAACTGGAAAAGGAAATGGCAAACTACTCCAGTATCTTTGACAAGAAAGTTCCAAATGGAGTCATGATGACTCAGACCCAACTGAAACAACTCATCATCATCATCATCATCATCGATTATCATCAACATAAACAATAACAACAACAATGCCTAGAACAGTGCCTGGAAAATCACAGGAGCTTAATAAATACTTAATTGATTGAAATGAGTGGCAATTATGCAGGCAGCCATGGCTATAATCCAGGGCCATCTGACCAGTAGCCTACAGAGCCTCAGCTCAATTCAATTCAGCAAGCATTTATTAAGTTGCCCACTGTGTGCCAGGCACTATCCTAGGTGCCAGAGATACAAAGACAAAAACAAAACCATCTCTGACTTCAAGAAGGCTTTGTTCATCTGGTTTCTATCTACAGAAATTCCCTATATTAGTCACTTTTCTGTGCTGAATGTTCAGGATAGAGCATGTTTATTCTTTACTATGTAGCTCATTGCATACCTACTTCATTGCTAGGCAATGTGTGGATACTTATGTAATTCTTGTTGATTAATTGCCTGTCAGGGCCCTAGGCATATATCCTCTATCTGCTTTCTTTAACCTACGTTCATCATACACTCTCTACCCTGCCCCTGCTACTGATTCTATCTGGTATTAGCCTACCTTCTTTAGCCTTTGAAAAGCCCTAGCTCCTTCCACAATTCTGTCCTAATACAGCCCTCCCTTTTAGAGATCTAAGATACTCAAACCTCCATACTGTTACGTAATCACATCCACCTTAGATCACTCAAAAGGATTTTGACTCCACACGTATATGGAGAGAACGAAGATATGGCAGCTTATGTGGAAAAGGGTGGTATGCCAGTTTAGGTAACCCATGTCACAAATAATATGACTAGGAGTCATGGAGGGGAGAGAAAACCTTACAAAAGCCTAAGTTATAAGTTAAATGCCATCACGAGAAGATTCCCAGACCTAAAAACAAAAAGTCATAGCAGAATTAGGGAATACTCTCATGGTCAAGAGAGTTCCAATGTATTTGGGGAAGTTGACATCTGCCAGATAGTATGAATTCTCTTTTTTGCTTTGTTTTGCTCCCTAATAGGACCTTATCTAGGTTAATGTCACAGGTATGAGCTAGTGTGCCACAGTGGAAAAGGGCCAGCCTTGGGGTCAGGAAATTGTGGTTTGAAGTGTACCCTCTGATACATACCAGCTGTGTTACATGGGAAAGTCAAAGTCACTCATTACTTAATTTCTCAGTACTCTAGGCCAGTAGGTGCCATTTAGTGGTTCTCAAATACCTTGGAAGTTCACAACAATGGCTCAAGGAGTTTGTGCTGAAAATTCATTAAGGACATCTGAAGCAGTACACAAGTGTAGAATATTGTAATTAGCATATTAAATTATCCTGGGAGCTCACAAAACATTTTTTGTTATTTTTTGGGGTGGGGGGCAAAAATATTGGGAACCACTGCTCTAGGCGACTCTCAAAGATCTTAAGATATAGGAGTTGTCAAACTTGCGAAGATAGAGTTTCCTTGCTGGGGAATCAGTCTAGATTAAACAAACAAACAAACAAAAAACCAAAGAAAAACAGCCAGGTAACAACAGGTTCTGTTGCCCCAAAATAGGAGAACCAGATCAGACCCTAACACTGTTGGAGGCAAACAGAGAGGTAAAGGTAAAGATGTACCTTTGTTGACAGAACCGAAGAGCTAGAATTAAGTGTTTTGTCAATACATGGAACCACATGTCAAAAGCCCCAGAAAATAATCAGGGTCCTCGGAAGGGAGAGAGACTTGCACATTCAGTAACCATGGCTGTCCCCAATGCCTAGAAAACTCTCTCTTCTTACTTCTGCCTCTTGAAATCCCTAGCTCCCTTTGAAGCTCAGCTATCATGCCACCTCCTACAAGAGGCCTTTCCTGATTTTCCTAATTGTTAATGCTTCATCTACTCCTATCCTCTGAAATGACTTTGTATTTTCTTTTGTGTGCTGTTATTGTTTAGTAGTGTCAGTCATGTCTGACTCTTGGGGTTTTCTTGGCAAAGATCCTGGAGTGGTTGACCATTTCCTTATCCAGCTCATTTTATAGATTAGGAAATTTAGGCAAAGAGGGTTAAGTGACTTGCTAGGGTCACATAGCTCATAAGTATCTGAGGTCATATTTAAACTCAGGTCTTCCTGACTCAGTGCATGGTACTCTATCCACTGAGTCACCTAGCTGCCCATGAGTTGTACTTACTTGTCTGTATACATGTTATTTCCTTCCAAAAGAATGCAAGCTCCTTGAGGTCAGGGCTGTTTTGTTTTTGTCTTCGTATCTCCTATATCTCAAATAGCACCTGGCACATAGTAAGCACTTTAGTGGTTATTGAATGGAATTGAATAAAGCTGAAGTTCTGAAGCTGAGTTCCATCCTGAGCTCTAAGGGTCATTTGAATGATAGAGAGCCTAAGGGCTTATTGAGTTCTTCAAGTACGCTATTGATCACATATAGATAGAAGAAAGGATATCCCTAGTAGTAACGGGGAAAAAAAAACCCAATTTAGAGCTGGATATGACCTTAGACTACATCTTATCTAACCACTTCATCATTGATACTGTATAACAGAACCGAATCCAAGTGAAGGGTCTTGCCCAAACACATTAGTAATTAATAATAGAACCCGGTCTATTATCCCCATATCTTGACACTTTTGATAATAGTCCCTTTTCAACTACTGTATTGTAAGAATTGCAGAGGATCTCAATTTCGATGGAGAAAATTGGGGGAGTTTAGAAGAGTGTGGTCACATTTCAGGCTAAATCAAATCGGAAGTTGGATTTGTTTTCACAGTGCCTTTGAAGACACTTCCATCTAATTCTCGGTGTCTGTCTGTCTTCCACACCTGTGGATTTCCCCTAACCCTGGCCTCTATTAACACCTATTTCTCCTTAGTCTTGGACCATAATTGCCTCTTTCCCCACAGTTAGTCCTTATGAGAGTGACAGAGATGAGTCTACTTGTTTAAGAATGGATCACCAAGGAGTCTGAGTACTTCCTGCAGGCTCCGACCACTAAACCAGAGCATCCAGCCCCATTGAAGCCAAGGTTTTGGTGATAAGTAAATGCGTTTGGTTCTGTTTTTCTGCAATCTGATTTATTTCTCATAGGCCCTGTCCTTAGTGTTTTAGGATCATTCTAGGTTAGTATAGCTAAGAGTCTTAAGACAGCATATTTCTCTTTTATACAAGGGAGAACCCTATAGGTGGGTTGGGAAGGTGGGGTGGAAAGGGATTAATTAGGAAATGACGGTGGTAAAAATCAAAAGACATCAATAAAACTATTAAAAATGATGTACATGTTTCAATATGCATTATTATTTGCATAACAAAAGCAAATCTAGCAAGCTTCGGTACAACTTTAAGTACATTCTTTCATTATCCTTCAACCCTAAATATGTTACTCTGAATCTTCTTATTAGGAGTCAGAAGGCTTCTTGGAATGATACACTCTCAATGTTGCTGTATTGCTTCATCATAATCCTTTAATTAATTATCCTAATTAATCTAGTTAAGGCTATACTATTCCTGTTTCAAGAATATCCTCTCATGGGTGAAGTAGCTTGAGACGTTGCTTCATATTCTGAACAGTAAAGCCCTTCCAGCTGCTCTCTGCTCTTTCCTCATGGCCATGAAGGCATTTCTATAGAAATCTTTCCATGTTTCTCTGAACATACATACCTTATTCATTGTTTCTGAAGCACAGTAATATTTCGTTATATCCAAATGATACAATTTGTTTAGCCATTTCCCAGGCAGTGGGCATCTACTTTGTTTCCAATTCTTTGCTACCAAAAAAGTGCGTTATAAATGTTTTGATATACATAAGGACTTTCCTCTTATCCATTACTTCCTTGGGAGGATAAGCCTACTAGGAGAATCTCTAGGTCAAAAAATATGGACATTTTAATTACTTTATTGACATAATTTCAAATTGCTTCCCAAAATATTTTGCCCTGATTTACACCTCATCCCTAATGAGAAAGAAGGTTGTGAGAGAAGAGCGCTCAGCACTTGTGATCTACATTTTATGCAATATATTTCTTTTTTTAATTTTTAATAAATTTATTTTTTTTTAGTTTACAACACTCAGTTCCACAAATTTGGGGGTTCCAAATTTTCTTTCTCTCCCTCTCCTTCCCCCTCCCCCACAAGATGGCATGTAATCCAATGTAGGTTCTACATATACCTTCACATTGAACTTATTTACATAATAGTCCAGTTGTAAAAAAGAATTATAATCAATGGAATGAATCATGAGAAAGGAGAAATGAAACCCAAAAAGAAGGAAAAAAAAGAAAGAGGGCAAAAAGTTTGCTTCCATCCGAATTCAGATTCCATAATTCTTTCCCTAGACATGCCTAGCTTTTTCCATCATGAGCCTCTTGGGGCTGTCTTTGAGCCTTGCATTGATGAGAGGAGTCAAATCTATCAAAGGTAGTCCTTACTGATACCGTGTGTCTGTAATCGTGTATAATGATCTCCTGCAATATACTTCTATTCCACTGCCTCTTCTCTTCCCCTTACCCCAACCTGGTTACAAATTCTTACCCTCAGAGGTCGGTATTTGTTTTGTTTATGTCTAATCTCTCCCCAAATCTACTGTCATTATTTCCCCCACCTTTCCCTCTCCCAGTTGCCTCCTATTTCCATTTGAGCGGAATGTATTCCTATCCCAAACTCTTTTTAAGTTTTCTACCTTTCTTTGTCTGGTTCAGATGAAAGTGAGGTTCAGGTGACATTCTTCCCTATCCTTCTCTTAATTTTTTCACAGTCTTCTAATTATGCACCCCAATTTTATAATAGTAAATTCTATTCCTTTTCTCCCTTTTTCTTCCTTAGTGCATTCCTTTTCCCCCTCCCTTTTCTTTCTTCTCTTAAAATCATCCATACCCATAGTTCCGTAGCATTCTGTTTCTGTTCTTTTGTTGTTGTTCTTTCTTATTTAAATTTTCAAAGTAATTGTGTATATTATTTTCCTGGTTCTTCTTAATTCACTTTGGATCATATAAGACTTTGCATGCTTTTCTGTTCTCATAATTAATTGCTTTATTGAAAAGCCTAAAGGGTTTAGAGGACAGATAGGTAGGATTCTATTCTTCCATTTCCTTCTTTGGGTCCAGTCAAGGGATACAAGAAATGTACATTTCTTTTTATTAGCCTCAGTTCATTGTGAATTAAAGCATTCCTAACAGTATTCTTACATAACTGTGACATTTTGTATTCATTCTGAAACTGCTCTTGCTTCCATCTTCTGTGCAAGTCTTAAAACCCTGAATTGGTTACTGATTTCCCTGTGTTTCTACATTGGTCTTGGGCAGCTTTGCTATTTACTCCTTGGTGGAATTGTTTATTTGTCTCTTCAAAATATCATTCTTCTTTTTATCCTTCCTGACTTCGCCTGTTGAATGTTAGTCTATAGAACCCTGCCTATCCTTTTCTGAAGCTTTTGAAATCGGCTTTCCTGAAATATAGATTATATGTCAGACTATATCTGTCTTTCTTTTCCTTTTGTGTCACAAATCCAACCCAGTCTTCCTCCTCTGATTCTTGGATTTTCTTACATGAGTGTTTGCTGTTCTGTTCCCCTCTGTTGCTTATCCTGTTGTTTTTGAATGACATTTGCCTTTATAGAGATAAAAGATGTTCCACAGAAGACTACATAGTTACCATCACACAGTTGACCAGAAATATAAGGGAACACAAGATCTTACTATGCTTGCTGCTTGTTTTTTAAATAAGTTTTTACTGATGTTTTTTGTTTGTTTTATAGTATCATAATTTCTCCTTTGTAGCTTTCCCTTCTCTCTTACCAGCAACTATCCCATATAACAAATAATATTTCAAAGACAAAAGAGGAAAAATTCAGCTAAAAACCAATCAGCACATCAGAAAAATCTGAAAATATATGCAATGTACATACTTGGGTACCTTCCACCTCTTCTAAGGACTATGGTTAGGGTCTCTTCAGCCACGCGTATTTTTTGTAATTTTGTAATATTTCCTTTTGATTTTTTATGTTCTTTCTATTTACATTGCTGTAGTTATCATGTATATTGTTTTCCTGGATCTGCTTACTTCATTTTACATCCATTCATATAGATCTTTCCATGCTTCTCTAGAATTATCATATTTATTCTTTCTTGTAGCATAGTAATTTTTTCAAAAAAAAAACATTTGATGCACTAGAGTAAAGCTCTGCCTTAAAGTTCAACAATGTCTACTGCACATACGTCAAAATTACCCAAGTTGCTTGAAAGATATAATAACTGAAAGAGTTTTGTCCAGTGAGCTGAACGTTTATATCAAGGGAGGCATACTATATAATGAGTCTGTATGCTCTCAAAGGTGTTCATTCACCACTGTCAGAGAGGAGATCTGGCTCAGAACCTATATTGAAGATTGGAGGAATCCTCCCTCTGTAGATAGTGACCTCCAGATGTTCCAGTTTGATACAACCTCATTGCAACAAGTTTCACAACTTTACAGAACCTCTTAAATTAGATCTACAAGCACTGAAAAATTTAGCCAACTCTCCACTCAAGGAAGGTGGCCTCCACATTGGGTAAACCCTGTGGAAAATTTATGGGAGAAAATAGATCAGAGCTGAAAAGTTGGAGAGATCATGGATGGGTTGTGTTTTACATCAGCGAAGGGAGTACCCAGTCAGTCAACAATCAGCAAGCATTTAACAAACCCTTACGATGTGCCAAGGTGATATTAGGTGATGCAAGGGTTAGAGTTCTGGGCCTCTAGAGCCAAGAGACTTCTTTTCCCAAACTCAAATCTGGCCTCACACATTTACTAGATGGGTGATCCTGGGTGAGTCACTGAACCCTGTCTGCCTCGGTTTCCTCATCTGTAAAATGAGCTGGAGAAGGAAATGGCAAAGCACTCCAGTATCTTTGCCAAGAAAACCCCAAATGGGGTCACAAAGAGATGGATACAACTGAAAAATGACTGAACAACAGCAATACAGAAATATTATATTACATCTACAAATCCCATTTTCCTTAGGCAGTCCCCTATTGATGGGTTTCTTGAAAAAACCCTTACGTGGTCTTTCTATCCCTGCTATTTGCTGTCCTATATCTCTTCTGTCCTTTGTAGCTAAACTCCTTGAAAAGGCAGTCTATAATAGGTGCCTCCACTTTCTCTCCTCTAACTCTCTTCATAACCCCTTACAATCCGGCTTCCAACCTTATCATTCCACCAAAACTGCTCTCTCCAAAGTTACTAATGATTTTAGTTGCCTAATCCAGTGGTCTTTTCTCAGTACCCATTCTTCTTGACCTCTCTGGAGCCTCAGACAGCGTTGATCACTCTTTCCTACTTCGTACTCTCTCCTCTAGGTTTTTGGGACACTATTCTTTCCTGGTTTTCATCCTACCTATTTAACCACTCTTTCTTTATCTCCTTTATCCAAATCATGCCCTCTAACTATAGACGTCCCTCCTGGCCCTTTTCTCTTCTCCCTCTACACTACTCCATTCGGGATTTCATCACCTCCAATGGATTTATTTACCATCTGTATGCTGATGATTCTCAGATCTATCTATCCTGCCTTAATCTCCCCCCGACCTCCAATCTTGCATCTCTACCTGCCTTTCAGCCATCTCAAACTGGATATCCAGTAGACATCTTAAACTCAATATATCCAAAACATGGCTGTTCCATGAACAAGATACTCCATCTCTCAGCTCCAGGTATTTTCTCTGGGTGCCCTAATTTCTGGAATATTCTCTTCCTTCGTTCTGACTCCTCACCTCCCTGGCTTCCTTTAAGTCCCAACTAAAACCTCACCTTCTACAAGAAACCTTCCCTAACCCATTTTTAATTCCATTGCTTTCCCTCTTTTAATTTTTCCTATTTATCCTTTATGCAGCTTGCTTTGTTTTTTCTTAATATTCTTCTCACTTTACTTTGCACCAATTCATATAGGTCTTGCTACGGTTTCTGGTTTCTAATCCATTTTGCTATCTGCCTCCATTTCATGGGTGAGCTCATCTCATTCATATCCACACTTAAAATTACTGTGTATTTCCCTCCATGCTATTTTCTTCTATTTATCCTTCTCTCTCTCTCTCTCTCTCTCTCTCTCTCTCTCTCTCTCTCTCTCTCTCTTTCTTTCTCTCTCTCTCTCTTCCCCTCCCTTCCTCCTCAGAAGTGTATTTTGCCTCTACCTGCTGCCTCTCTTGATTCACACTAGTTTTTCTCACCCTCCACTTTTCTGTTATCTCCTTCCCCTCCTATTTCTTTATTGGGTAGGTTACATTTCCATACCCAACTATGTGAGTATATATGATCTTCCCTCTTTGAAATAATTCTAATGTGAGGTTCAAGCACTACCTGCCACCACCACCCCTTTCCCCTTCCAGTGTAAAAGCTCTTCCTTGCATGCCTCTTTTATATGAGAAAATTTTTGCCATTCTACTCTCCCTTCCCCTTTCTCCCAGTGCATCCCTCTTTTTCACCCCTTCTCTTTTTTTGGAGATCATTCCAACATAGTAGACTCACACCCATGCCCTCAGTTTTGCTAGGTAGGTTATTTTTGGTTGTAATCCTAGCTCCTTTGCCTTTTGGTATATCATATTCCAACCCCGTCACTCCTTTAATACAGGAGCCACTAAATTTTGTGTGATCCTGATTGTGGCTCCATGACATTTGAATAATTTATTTCTGGTTGTTTGGAGTATTTTCTCTTTGACTTGAGAGGTCTGAAATTTTGCTGTAATATTTCTGGAAGTTTTCTTTTTGGGATCTTTATTAGGGAATGATCAGCAGATTTTTAAAATTTCTATTTTACCCTCTAGATCTAACATATCAGGGCAGTTTTCCTTGATAATTTCTTGAAAGATGATATCTAGACTCTTCTTTTGATTATGGCTTTCAGGTAGTCCAATAATTCTTAAATTACCTCTCCTTGATCTATTTTCCAGGTCAGTTAGTTTTCCAATGAGATATTTCACATTTTTTTCTATTCTTTCCCATTCTTTTGACTTTGTTTTATTGTTTCTTGATGTCTCATGGAGTCATTAGTTTCCACTTGCCCAACTCTAATTTTTAAGAAGTTATTTTCTTCAATGAGCTTTTGTATTTTTTCATTTAGCCAATTCCTTTTTTTAGGAGTTCTTTTTTTCCTCTTTTTTCTTTTTTTTCTTTTATTTTTAGTTTTAGTTTGCAACACACGGTTCTATATAATTTTGAGTTCCAGATTTTCTTCCCTCCCTCCCCCCTTCCCTCCCCAAGATGGCATGGAATCCTATATAACTTCCATGTATAACTTGGCATCGAGTTAATTTACACACTAGTCAAGTGGTGGAGAAGAATTTTGATCAATGGAATGAATCATGAGAAAGAAGAAACAGAACTAAAAAAAACACAACCCAACAACAAACACAAAAGAGAGAAAAAAAAGGGGGGGGGAGAAAAAGGCGAGCATGAAGTGTGCCTCAATCTGCATTCATACTTCATATTTTTTCTCTGTATGTAGATAGCACTCTCC
>JAQQSZ010016295.1:0-11063 GCA_028646595.1 Phalanger gymnotis
CCACTCTCACGAACACGCGCTTTTCCATTCTTTATTTATTTCTTTTTGGGTTTAAACTTTCTCTGAGCCTAGCCGCCACTTCCCCCAAAGCTGCTGCCTCCTTTCATCTCCCGCTGGGCCTCTGAGATCTTCCCTCTCTAGTCTGACCCTGCAGGAAGCCCCAGCCCCAACCCAGCAAATCAAAACCCCCAAACGGAGCCTGCAAAGAGGCAGAGGAAGCGACCGCTTAGCGCGGGCAGGCGGCCGCCGGGCGTGGTGGCTGCTGCCTGTGCCCGCTGCGCAATCTGCGCCCTGCCCGGTGGGGGCTGCCCCCAGTCCTCGTACCCGACACTGTTCCGGATCCCAGATCCCAGGTGAGTGATCTAGCCCATCCAGCGGGGGCGGGGGAGAACTGATGACAACTTTGGCAACACTGTGTCACTGGCGGCCAGAAGGGGACAAAGAGGGTGAAGAGCGGGCCTGCCTAGACATCTGCTCCGAAAGCATGGAGAAAGGGCCCCCGCCCCACAAAAGACACTTCTTGACCACAGAGAGAACCCCCTCCCCACTTGAGGGGATGCATTTGACCCCTGTCCCCATTCCTCAATGCTGGTGAGGTCTGGGCTCTGAAGAGCCAGTCTTAGCCCTGGGCATCCGTACCTCACACTGCCCTTCCCTGGGCAGTTGTGTCTATCTCTCGGCCAACTCCTGTTGGTTATCTGGTCTTCCGTCCTCACTCTCTCTGGGTGGCGTTTGTGAAACTGAGCCTCTCCAGAGATAACACTAGAGGCTCTGCCAGCGTGGAAAGGAAAGAGGACCCAAATGGGGACTGGGGGAAGGGGAATAGGGGTTAACCGGTGCCGGTGGCGCTTTCCGACAAAGAACTGCAAACTACTTTTCAGAAAGTTGGCCTCTGAAGTCCAGGATCTTGTCTTTACACTCTCCCTTGTTTGTGACACCGGACTGTTACAAACTGGGGAGGGGGGTAGGGGAGAGGAAGAAGGGGGAGGCGGAGGGCCGTGTAAGGGAGCCCCAAAAGAGTCTACTAAAAGAAGCACGAAATCCAGGCTTAAGACTCAAGTTTATCAGGACAGGGCCTGGTTTTGCTTGTACTGGATTGTCCAGACTTCTGAGTAAGGCTCTCTTGGATGAACAGGGGGAGGAGAACTTCAAAGGGTTACCAGGAAAGGGGCTGAGAATCAAAAGACGGAAACTGGAACTGCATCTTTTTTAAAATTCTTGTCACAAAAATTAAAGGTGGAGGCCCAGTGGGGCCCAGACGTGGTGAGTGTGTTTTGTGTGGATGTGTGGCTGGATGCTTTGTACCCACAGCACTGGCTCCTCTCGGGCCAAGGCTCTGCGAGGCACTGCTGTCTTCTAGGAACTCCCTATCTGTCCTTAAATCGTCCTGGAAGCGTTACAAAAGTCGAGGAAGAGGGTCTTCCTTCCTCCCACACCACAGAGAGAAGGGGGAAGAAGTCACTAACACCTATGTAGCAGCTTCAAGAGTTCCTGTTGCCTGAGCCTAAAACATAAGCTTAGCCCAATGTATTGATTTGTTGGACTATATATATTTGCTCGGAACACAGATATCTATGGAGGAATAGGTTAATGGCTAACAATAGATATGACTCCCAAAAGGATCATCGATAAAACATTTTTAAGTGCAAAGAATAAAACAAAATGAAGGGTTAAAAGGGACATAAATAGAGCAATTTTGGTCCTACCTTGTTAAATGTAATAAATATATATATGCATATTTTAAATAAATAAATAAAAGAAAAACAAGCAAACTAAGTAACAAAGGTTTGTAAAATTTTATACAAGTTTACAGTTCCTTATGCAATCTGTTGTTTTTTCTTATTCTTTGTGTATTGAGATATTTGCTTGTTGATCATGGTCATGTTTACACACACGAAAATTAAAGACAGAGGAGTCTCCAGGGAATAGGACCCAGAAGAGGGTAGAGACCCCTTGCTGAGGCCTCCCACAGTCTCCTCTTTTAAATAGAGGACACAGCTTCTCAAAGTCTCACTTTATTCCCTCACTCACCCCAATTTCTGGGCCATCACCTTAGAGACAGGGGTCTGAGAAGTAAAGCATTGGGCCGGAGCTGAGTAGAATATAGATAGGCAGGTATCCAAACTCTGCTCCCGACTTCCGCTTTGCCTCAAGCCTGAAGGCCATTGTTTTCTGCTTCTGTAGGGCAGAGATGGGGCCTAGTTCTGGATGGGGTGGGGGAAGGCAGACTGTGGTTAAGGCCCCAGGAAGGGCTTTGCATAGAGAGCATCCCAGGAGTGGAGGCCGAAGCAGCCTCCTGACAGTTTAATGCTGCTGATTTTGCTCAAAACAGAACTGAAAACATTGTTAGCTCTGCCCAGCTCTCAATTATCACAAGAACACAGAACCTTAGAGACCAGCTAGTCTGGCTTCCTTCATTTTACAATTCCTTAGAAATACCCTTCTCTCTTCCTCTCAGGAATTCTACACAACATAGCATATTGGGAAAAAAAATGATGGATTCAAACTCTGGTTTTGCCATAGGCAGAATAGATAACTTGTAAAGTAAGGCGAGGGGACTGAGAAATCCACTATTCTTAAAATAGTGTGTTTTGGGGGCAGCTAGGTGGCACAGTGAATAGAGCACCAGTCCTGGAGTCAGGAGGACCTGAGTTCAAATATGACCTCAGACATTTGCCACTTACTAGCTGTGTGACCTTGGGCAAGTCACTTAACCCCAATTGCCTTGCCTTCCCCCCCAAATAAATAAATAAATGATGTGTTTTCCAACCTGGTCAGTCTATAAAGGCAAAAACTGATCTTGCCCTCAAGGAGCTCCCAATCTAATGACCTCCCAGAGGAGCGAGATGGCAGGAGCTCTAGACAAATATGGCCTTTGATTCTGCTTAATTTTGGACGATCCTTCATCTCTCTAAGCTTCAGTTTCCTCACTGGTAAAATGAGGACCCTACCAGCCTCTCAGGGTCACTGTGAAAATAGGACAGTTTTTTTTAAAATCTGCGTAAATGAGACATTGCTATTTTCTTCCTTTTCATACAACCCTGAGAAGTAGGAATGGATAAGTATTATCTCCTTCTCCCGTTTCACAGATGATGGTACCAAGGCCTGTAAAGCAGAAGTGACTTGCCCAGGATCACACATTCTGTGAAAGGATACAGAACATATCTCAACTCTTACTTTGAGGTTCTTTCTATTAGAGCGCACATCCCCTGGTCAACCTTGTCCCTTTTCCCCTGTAATCACCAGGATTCTGATACCTGAATTCACTCAGGCCCCTTCTCTTTATTTCTGCAGATTGAACATCCCGGCTCATCACCATGTCAGCCCTGATCGTGGAGAATTTCCGCTTCCTGTCGCTTTTTTTCAAGAGCAAGGATGTGATGATCTTCAATGGGCTGGTGGCCCTGGGCACAGTGGGGAGCCAGGAGCTGTTCTCCGTGGTGGCCTTTCATTGTCCTTGCTCCCCAGCCAGAAACTACATTTATGGGCTAACAGCCATTGGGGTCCCTGCCTTGGCTCTCTTCCTAATTGGCGTGATCCTCAACACTCACACCTGGAACCTGGTGGCTGAATGTCAGCTACGCCGGGCCAAGAACTGCTCAGCTGCCCCCAATTTCCTTCTCTTGAGCTCCATCCTGGGTCGTGCGGCTGTGGCTCCAGTCACCTGGTCTGTCCTTTCGCTGCTCAGAGGAGAGGCCTATGTCTGTGCCCTCAGTGAGTTTGTGGACCCCTCCTCACTGACAGATGAGAGTGGAAGTTTTCCCCAGGAACACGCGGTTGAGGTCCTGGCCAAGTTCCCCTGTGGAGAGGCCCCAGCAAACCTGTCGGGCTTCCAGGAGGAGGTGAGCCGAAGACTGAAGTATGAGTCCCAGGTAAGTCAGGGTTTTATAGAAGGTGGAGATAGGCTTATCTGTAGACTAATACTCCCCAATATTCTCTCCCATACCCTTCAGGAGCTGGGATGCTGTGCTAGAAGGTGTAATAGGTGCTGGTGACAGAATCAGAACCTTTATTCGTAGAAGCAAAGGTTTAGAGCTAGAAGGGACCTTAAGGGCCATTGAGTCCACCCCCCTTTTTACTGAGGAAGTCCTTTATTGATGTGACCCTCACCCAGGGTCACATACGTAGCAAGTACCTAAGATCTAAGGTAGGATTTAAACCCAGGGCTCCAACTTATTAATTTTCCTAACTGGGAGCTCTGAGCTATGGTGATTGTATTAACAACTTTTCTCATATAAACTCATGAAATAAAGAGACCCTGTAGATCTGATCATTTATTGCCCCTACATGCAAAAAAATCAAACCAGTTGTTTTTAATAGGGTATAGCTAATTAAATTTCCAGAAAGAAAGGAGGGGAGGTCAGTGGTAGAGGAAAAGATCACACACTAAACCACTCCCCCCACCCCA
Source organism: Phalanger gymnotis (assembly GCA_028646595.1). Lineage (NCBI taxonomy): Eukaryota > Metazoa > Chordata > Mammalia > Diprotodontia > Phalangeridae > Phalanger > Phalanger gymnotis. Next base: position 4,409 of record JAQQSZ010016295.1, read on the forward strand.
GCTCGAGGTAGGCAAGGAAAAGTCCTACAAAGACTTCAGTTTTGCTCCTGTTGGGTGGAGAGGAGGGAACAGGATCTAGTACCAACCTGTTAACTTTACCCTCCAGAGTAAGAACCCTCAGTATCAGAAGTAGGTAATGCTCAGTGCTAATAAAGCCATATTGGTGTTTCCAGTTCCCAATAATTTTAAAGAGCAGGGAAAATTGCTATTCTTTAGTCACATATTGATCCTTTGACTCACCTACAGACTGACCCTGGACATAGTCTGGCTTCTTTAAAAAATTGGATCTGTGATTTTATTGGCATAAGGAATTCTCTCCATTAAATCATTCTTCAATTTAGAAATGTTCTTGGGGGGATGGGGGTTGCAGCTAGAGATAAAATGACTTGCCCAGGGTCACTTGAACACTTGCCCAGTATCTCTCAGAGTCAGGACTTAAATCAGGTCTTTCCAGACTCCAACGCCTGCTCTCTGATTTCCACTCCTTGATTCCTCTTCACAGTCTGATTTCTAACCCTATCTATGGACTGACCTCTGACTGGGGCCCAGATGGACACTTAACCTGAGCCATAGACTGAATGGTTAACCCTGGTGAGGTACCAAGCAGATGACCACTTGTTAAAAGGGAAGCACAGGAGTGTGGCCAGCCTAAAGCAGCCTATCCCCTGCTGGATGCATAGCTTGATTAAAGTTGTGTTTCAAGTGTGATTATCTGATCCAATGGTTACAAGCTGAATTCATGGATGACTGGTATAGGCAGTGTTCAATTGGCAAAGTAAAAGAACATAAATCTTGTTGCATTTTTCCCATATCCCTGCCTTTCTCCTCCGGATGGCTCTTTATAAGACCTTTTTGTCAAACAATATAAAGAGCTACCTCATAAGGTAATGAACTACTCATCCATGGAGGTGTTCAAAAAGGTTTGATGATCACAGGTAATCAGAGATCTCTATGGGGGATTCCTGCATTGTGAAATAAACTGGGATTTAGTCGTTTTGCAGTCATGTCTGACTTTTCGTAACCCCATTTGGGGTTTTCTTGGCAAAGATACTGCAGTCGTTTGCCATTTCCTTCTCTAGTTCACTTTACAGATGAGCAAACTGAGGCAAACAGGGTTAAGTGTCTTGCCCAGGGTCATGCAGCTAATACGTGTCTGAGATTGGATTTGAACTCAGGATAATGAGTCTTCCTGGCTCCAAGCCTGGCACCCAGAACTCTATCCCTTGGGCTAAAGAGTCTCTAAAGGCATTTTCTGGTAATGAGTTGATGAGAGAAGAAACAGGAGCATTACTAGATAGGAGAAAGGCAAACAAGGAGTGGGAAGCAAAGAATTGTCACTTGAAGGTCTTGAAAAGGCACCAGCTGAAGTGGAGATGCAGCACGGTGTGGCAGATGAGTGCTGGCCTTGGAATCAGGATCAACCACAGACATTTATTAAGCACTTACTACAAGCCAGGCACTTGGGCTAAATGCTGAAAGACCAGAGTTCAAATCCTTCCCCCAAAACTTAGTAACTGGGTGATCCTACATAAAGTCACTTAACCTCTAGGCATCAATTTCACCATCTGGAGTCTGGAAAGATCTAGTGGTATGAGATCACCTCTGAGGTCTTTTTCAGCTTTAAGTATGATGAAGAGAACAGGCAAAAACAGACAGGCAGACGTGAGGGGACAGAAAGGACGGTGTGTTCAAAAGGAAAGTGGACAGGCACTCACAGATACAGAGGGATTAGAAGTGGCAGAGACAGACTGAGAAGAAAGGGATTACTTTATAATGGTGAGGGGCCTGAGAATGGTTGTTCCAGCTCTCATTCCACAGAAGGTCAAAGAGATCCAGAGCAGACAAGTGACTTTGTCATGCCACTAATTATTGGCAGGCCAGGACTAGGATCCCCATCTCTCAGTCAAGGGTTGTTTTTGCTGAACCTCTATTCCTGGTCTCCCTTTCCTTTTTCCCACTGAGGTCCTTGTTCAGGTGGGGAGGGGGATTGGCAGCTCTTTTTGGAGACAAGGGAAAACTCCACCTCACACCTGCCTACTCTCTCTGACCCAGCTCTTTGGGTGGCTGCTGATTGGCGTGGTGGCTGTCCTTGTCTTCCTCACCAAGTGCCTAAAGCATTGTTGCTCACCGCTGGGCTACCGCCAGGAGGCATACTGGGCTCAGTACCGGGCCAATGAGTCCCAGTTGTTCCAGAGGACGGCAGAAGTACACTCCCGGGTGCTGGCCGCCAACAACGTGCGCCGTTTCTTCGGCTTTGTGGCCCTGGACAAAGAGGACAAGGAGCTGGTTCAAGAGTTTGTCGTGGAGGGGACCCAGCCGAGGCCCCAGTGGAATGCCATCACCGGTGTCTACCTGTACCGTGAGAACCAGGGCTTCCCACTCTACAGTCGACTACACAAGTGGGCTCAGGGGGTAGTGGGGAACGGGACTGGGCCAGACAATCTGGAGATGGCTTTCCTGGCTTCCTAGTATTGCAGACATCCTCACCATCCCGTGCCTGTTTAAAAACACAGTGGTGACTTGTATAATCTAGGGTCCATGTCCCAGAGCTGTCCCACCCCCAAACCCCATTTGGCTGCTTCTTACATTGCTACCTACCTGCTCATGTTTGGATGGGCACAACGGTGCCCCACAGTCCTACACCCAAACCCAGGAGTTAGCAGATACTCGGCTGATTTGGGGTGGATCAGAGGAAACTACTTTTACTAGCATCACCAACAGGCCATCAAAGAAGGCTGGAGGGTGGTAGTGAGGAGGACAGCATGTGAAAGCGGCCTGGGTTTGGGGAAAACCTGTTGGGCAGCTCAGTGGTGCTGAGAAGGGCACCCCAGCCTGCAGGATCAGCAGCTTTACAAGATGTTTAGTCTTACTTGTGCTAACTTCTGAACTCTGGGACACAAGAAACTAAGTCCCTCCCATGCCTTGCCGATGGGCTCCTTTCAAGAACAAAGAGTTGAGTGCAGTTAACTTGTGTCTAACTGCATGTGGGTTGGGAATGACCATCTTTGGAAAGGGAAGGCTCGAAGACCTGGGGGACCACTAGTGAGCAGTTCTCCTAGGACTCCCATTGGCCTTGTTTTCTATTTTTAAACATTTTTTGATAAAAACTGCTATATCAACTAGTTTTGTGTGTGTGTATGTGTCTATCTCCTCCTACTCTGGACACTGTCAATAGATCCCAAAACCTAAAATAGGTAGAAGATAGGCCCCTGGGAGAAAAAAAAGAATTTCAGAACTGCAAGGGCCAGTAGCACTCATCAAATTCAACCCACTTCTTTCGTATAAAAGGAAACTGAAACCCAGGAAGAGGAAGCAGTTTATGTAACCACAAAAAGTAGGTCTCCGGTCCCCTGACTGCCAGGCTGGGGCTTGATGCCATCCATAATGCCTTTCAAATACCTAGGGTAACAACATGCTCCTAGACTTAACTCCAGACCCTGCCCATCTCTCTCCCAAGGCCTGCAGACTCTTTATTGTAGACACCCAACTGTCCTCTCCAGGACCTGAAGCTCCTAAAACCAGAACACCCCTCACTGCTGGAGAGGAAAGGTTGAGGCTTTCTCCACATTTTTCCCTTCATTTTGGGCTCTGGAAATGGCTCCTCCCTTTTCTCCCAGTCCTGCCAAATGCAGAGTATGACTGATACACTCTTTTCAATTATGTATGTTACAGAAAACTGTTCACATGGTATTTCAGGCTCAGCCAGAACCAACTTCTGTTTTCCCTGAGGCCAGAACAAGAAACCAACTTCCAAAGCAGCAGAAAGGAGCCGTGTAACCTTTAGGAAGCACTTCTTTGAATGTCTGGAGGCTAAGCAAGGGAAGGTGGTTACTTATTCAGTCCCTTAAGTGTTCTAGGGACACCTGTGGGCATGCAGTAAGGACATGGATGACATGTCTCAACGTTGCCCTTCATCAAAGGGATATGGGTACTGTTGAGGAACGCAGCCCTCTCTGTCCTTTCTCCCCAAGAAGCTGCTTCGCTTGCTCCTCTCTTCACAAGACCCCTAGAGGAAGACTGCAAGGCAGTGACTCCCTAAATCAGAGCATAGGCCTGGAACCCAGGCTCCCCAGTGCTGTGCCGCTCTCCTCCCCCTGCCCTAGCAGATTTCAGGAATGTTCTGGAACGAGGCATGAATGGGCAAATGGCCCATGGGTTCATGAGGATCTCTGGGACCTGGCAGAAGTGCTAAGTCATGGCCTAGCAACTCCCAATTTTCCTTACACCCTTCAGATGAACTCACAGATGTGATTAAATGAAAGCCTGATCATGAGACTGTGAAGTCAGCCCCCCACCATTACCCCTTCCCAAGGAACAAAAAATTCTTCAAAAAGCACTTTCTTTAAGACAACCCTGGTGAAAGTCAGCATGAGTATTCTCTTTCCCATTGGACAGATGAATGAACAAGTTCATTTAAACTCAGACTCTAACCCCAGTGAGTCCTCTTGACCTCAGGCCACCTTTCCAAGGAAGGTCATACAGACTGAACAGGGTGAGGGTGCACAAATCGTATGCCACAAATCAGGCAGGTTTCTTAGGAGTCTGTCAGTCAGAGGATGACTGTGAAACAAATAATGGGCAGAGAAATTGCCCTCTAGCATTACTGGGAAAAGACGTGGAGGAAACAAGCTGGTTCTTTTTTCTTAAAGAGATCTCTTATAGTCACTTAAAAAATGTTTTTTATCTTATGCTTTTGTATCATCTTTATTTCACAATATATCCCCCTCCCACCCAACCATCCCTTGTAACAAGAAAAAGTCCAGAGAAATTATATGACACATTGACCATGCCTGACATACATACTGTTGCACACTCACACACACATACACTCTCTCTCTTTCTGGCTTTTACAGGGCTACCCTGTGTACTACAAACAACACTTAAATAAAGCCCCTCACACCAACTCCCCCCCGTTATGGTTTTTAAAAAAATACACGTCGTGTCCACTCTCCTGGAGTGAGTGCTGGGAGGATGCTGGTATGGCCCGGCTGGGCCCCAGGGTCAGTCACTAGCTCTCAGGAAGGGTGCTCTTGGCCTCCACATAGCTTAAGGCCTTCTCCTTGACAGCCTGCACCGTCTCGGCTGTGCCGTGTTGTTTCTCATAGTCCAGGTAGCGTTTGAAGAAGAATTTCATCCGCTTGGGGGCCAGACTCAAGTGTACCACTCGCTCAAAGATGTTCCTGGGTCACAAGAATAGAGAGCTCAGGGAATGGGAGCTGGGCCCTCCACAGCCAGAATTTGTCAGTACTAAAAAATCTCTCTGTGGCACAGGCAATGGAGAAAACTTGGCCTTACCGCAAATAAACTGAGAGTGAAGTTGCTGGGCCTGGGAGATGGGGATGGAGTTTCAGGAGAAAGACCTGAACTTAACATCGGCAGCCCTACATCCCAGTCCCAGCTCTGCCCTAGCCCCCACCCCTTGGGATGGGTGCCAGGAGAAACATGAGGTCATGCCTGAAAAAGTGCTAGAAATGAAAGCTGATACACAGATAATTATTAGGAAGGCCCAAGTTCTCTAGCTTCTAGCCAGCCTACTGAACCCATATTGCTGCCCAAGGCCAAACAAAGGCCCCTCCCTATTGGACAAAATCTCCTTCTGGTGAAAGGATGGAGAAGGGCCGGAAGGTGGAGAGAAATAAACACGGGGCCACCTCTTTATACACAAAAGCCAGTTTTAGCTAGAATCACAAAAGCACTGGGTCACTAGGCAAGTGGTTGGTCGCCTCAGGACCAATGAGCCTTCCCCTGCCTCACTGCAAGGCTGGCCAGCTCTTTGTCCTTTCTCCCTCTCCTGACCTACCGGACTTCCTTCTGGCTCCCGTGCTTGATGACCATGTCAATGTAGACGGACCAGACATCTGTGCGCTTGGGGTAGCTGCTCAGGGTGCTCTCAAACATGGCCTTGGCTCGCTCTGCATCCCCCAGGTGGAACTCCAGCTGGGCAAATTTGGAGATGACATCCACATCTGCAATGGCAATGGTGACTCAGATCACTGGCCAGAGTCCTTTCTCTAACAGACTAGGTTCAAGATGATGGGGAAGGATGCCCACTCCTACTCCTTGGTCATCGTTCCCAGGATCCCAGCCCTTTCTGGAAGGACAAAGCCTAATCTGAAATTACTAGGTATGTTAAGGATGGGGAAGGTGGAGTCAGGGAAGGATCCTAACTTCACTGGCCATTGGACCTCTTTACCTAAGCCTACATAACATCTCAACAAAGTGGCTGGGGGTGAAGTTTAATTCTGATATCCTCATCCTTGGGAACTGGGACTCTGGGAAGGTCAATTGTCATTTTGTGCAAAATCAAGAACTACATGAAAGTCACCCTGACAAGAAGGCCCACCTGTGCCAAGCTGGAGGAATCCCCAGAAGCCCCACTTGGTGAAAGCAGAGAGGGGGATAAGAGGGACAAAGAGGCCTTACGTTCTTTCTGGGGCAGACAACTGAAGGACCGTTGCAGCAGGCGGTGACTGGCGTCAGCCTGCCCCCTCTGAAGAAGGAAGGCACCATATTTGATCCACACAGTCTTCTCTTGTCGGAAACGTTTCAGCATCCGACTGTAGAGCTCTTCAGCTGCCTGGGGAAAAAGAGGTGAGCAGACGAACAAGAGAACCAAAGTGAAACCCAGGCCAGAGTGGGGGCCAGGAAGGGATGG
>JAQQSZ010016296.1:0-11063 GCA_028646595.1 Phalanger gymnotis
ATTGGCGGGGAGTGGGGTGACAGAAGGGAGGGCTGACAGGCGAATGAGGTAATCAGAATATATGCCATCTTGGAGTGGGGGGAGGGTAGAAATGGGGAGAAAATTTGTAACTCAAAATCTTGTGGAAATCAATTTTGAAAACTAAAATATCAAATAAAAATAATGAAAAAAAGAAGACAACCTTCCAAACAATGCTCCAGGAGAAAAGGGAGGGAAGGGAAGCAAAGGGAACCAGTATTAATTAAGTACCTACTATGTACTAAGCATTTTTACAGATATTATCTTATTTGATCCTCATAGTAATCCTGGGAGCTAGGTGCTCTTATAATTCCCATTGTACAGTTCAGGAAACTGAGGCAGACATAGGTTAAGTGACTTGCCCAGTGTCACATAGTTAGTAAGTGTCTATGGAAGGACTTGAACTCAAGTCTTCCTGACTCCAAACTCAGTCCTCAATCTACTACAGCGCCACCTAGGTGCCTACAGATGGCCTAAGCCTTAAGCTAATACCTAAATCACATGTCTGACCATGTCACTTCCCTACTCAAGAAACTCCATTGGCTTCCTATTACTTCAAATAAAGACTCTTTTGTTTTGTCATTTAAAAGCCTTCACAAACTGGCTCTAAGATACTTTCTTCATTAAACATGTAACCCTGCCTCCCTGTTCCTTTCCAAAATGTCTGGTTCTGTGCAATCTGAGAGGCTGTGTGTTCTGTACTTGTGTGCTTTGCAGGGTTAAATATTTTACTCCCCCTCAAACATGCTTGGGTCCAACCAGAAGGGCCTTCCTCATGCTCTTCATACTCAAGATTCCATCTTCATCTCTGGGCCTTTCCACAAGCTGTCCCTGTCCCCATATCCAGAATGCCCTTGCTCCTCACCTCTGACTCTGAGAATACCTAGTCTCCTTCCAAGTTCAGATCAAACACACAAGGCCTTTTCTGATTCCCCCCCCCCCAAATTACTAGGGCCTCCATGCCCCTAATTATTTCATTTCATATATAATAATTTGGTCCAAAATCATACATATACATGCTGTCATCTTTGGTAAATTGTAAGCTCTTGAGGACGAGGACTGTTTTGTCTTCATATACCAGCATCTCACATAGTACCTGGCATAGATATCTAATACATGCTTGTTGGTGAATTTGTTGATGTTGGATCAAGTGCCCTAGGTATCTAAGAAAACCAAAACCCTGCCTGGACCAAACTGAGGAAGATGACCAGGTTTATTCCATGTTGAAGAGACAGTGTACTGCACAGGAAGGGACACCTGGGCTTGGTGTCAGGAGCAGCCTGGGTTTTAAGCCTGCTTCTCACAGCAGCTAGCTGTGTGATTGAGGGCAGCTTTCTGAACCTTTTAAATAACTTTTCTGAACTTCACTTACCTAATACTTAAAATGGGGATAATGGTTGCAGTTACATATACCCCACGAGATCATAGCTATTAAAGTACTATAAATATTGACTTTAATAATATCATTGCCTAAAAAATCAGACAATGAGAGTCTGTCTGCTCCAAGAGTTAGCACAAAAGTGTGGCCCAGCCCCTCATCAATGCAAATCCCTACCAGTTACCTCAGCCACAGTGGAGGTGAAGGCTCCTTGAAGGGCCCCCTGGCTGTTAACACCGGTGAAGAGAGGAAAACCACAGAGCATCTCCACCCCTTCGGGCACCAGAGTCAAAGGCAGATCCCAGAGTGAGGTGGTTTTGTTCCATCTACTAGCTAGCAAGTCTACATTGGTGACCCTAACAAAAGCTGGGTCCTTTCTGGGAGCCAGAGGAGCTACCAAATTCAGATTTTACTCCCACTCTATAGGAAAATGATTTCATGGCATGAGGCCAGGAACCATTGGAGGTCTCTAAGCACTAGGTATCACAGTTAACATGACTGTAGACCTCAAGTCAGAAAGAGCTGAAGTCAAATCTTGCTGTGTGACCCCTGAGCAAGGCATGATACTGCTCAGAGACTTAATTTGCTTATCTGTGAAATGGGACAAATAAAAGCATTTGGGTTGTTTGGGAGGATCATAATTAAAAGCATAAAAATGCAATTCAAAGTTATTTATTCTTAATAGTACAGCTGATAAGGGTTTTCTGCAGATAAAATCAAGTCATCTGTGCCATCAATTTGACAAACTTCCCTTTGCCCATATGGGTCGTCTAAACAGTGATTATTCCAAAGTTCACCTCTGATCCATTCAGTGAAAACCTTTTCCTTCATCTCAGAGCAATGGTAACTGGGCCGTGGAACAAAGTGAGGCTTTCCTTCACCATCACTAGCTGATAATGACCCAGGATCCAACCTTTGAGAAGAGAAGATGGGCAAGAAGAGGGGAGGGGAGGGGAGAGGAGGTGAGGAAGGGGAAGGGAGGGGAGGAAGGAAGGAAGGAAAGAAGGAAGGAAGAATAAAAGAAAAAGAAGGAAAGAATGAAGGGAAGGCAAGGGAAGGGGAAAGATATTAAAAGCATTTAAGTGCTTACTAGGGACCAAGCAGTATGCTAAGTCCAAGATGGACAGAAGAAAAGTGAAATGGTGCCTGCTTTCAAGGATCTCCCTTTTGGAGAGCTAGCATCTACACAGAGCTTACAGATTTGCAAAGCACGTTACATGTGATCTTGTTTTTAAAAGGGGAAGATGACACATCTCCAAGGTTTCAGCTATAGGGCAGACAGAAGGGTTCCATGGTCCTTGGGGGGCAGCAGCCAAATAGATGCCACTTCCTCCTCTCTAATGAAATTTCCATTAATAATATATTTGTTTCTGATGTTGAACCATTTGACAGGGTCAAGCCAACAAGACAGAGAGTGAGGAGCAAAGCCCAGAGAAGGGTGAAAGAAAACAAACAAGTGAGAAATCCTTTCCTCAAACTTTAGTTACTGTGTAATATGGCATCACTGCCCCGGTCCCTGATCAGAGGCTATACCAGGCTATGGTTTTGCCCATTCTTGGGGGCCTCCAGCCCTACCCTTGAACTCTAGGTCCATTACTTCCCACCCAGTGTGATGATTGTAAGTCACAAAACTTCCTCTAACTTCAGCTTTCTTTTCTATTACAACGAAGGCAGAAGTTGGTGAACTTTTGTCTTAGGAAAACTTTATACTCTTAAAAATTATTGAGGACCCCCCAAATAGCTTGTTTATGTGGATTATACCTATTGATATTTGCCACATTAGAAATTAATACACCTTAGTATTATTACAAAAACATCTCTGACCTGTTGAACCCTTCAAAAAGGTGTTGGGAGCCATCAGGATCCCCACAACCACACTCTGAGAACTGTTGAACAAGAGGATTAGATATGATGTAACAAAAGACTTCTTTACAATAAAATATCTCCTTACAATCTGGGAGTTGTAGAGGGGATTCTTTTTCAGCTACACGTAAGACCATAAGTCCACATTCCAGCTTTGACATTCTGGGATTCTGGGATATCAATTTTCATCTTGTGCAAAGGGAAAAATAGAAGTGATTCCCTCTAAGAGGTGACTGCTCCAGATAATAGGGGGCTGGAAAGGATCCCCTCTCTTTATAACTGAAAAAGTGAGCCCCCCAGAGAGGGTACATGACTCACCAAAGGCCCCAGTAATTGACTAGTAAGTAGCATGTTCCAATCACAACCCAGTCACGATTTGGAACCAGCCATGCCTTCATCGAACACTCCTACTCTAAATCCAGGTCCTTTCCACTCTCTCCACTACTTGACTTCCATTTTGTCTGACACTGCTTACCAATAGAGAATGTTTCCATCCACTGTTATCCAATGACAGGAAACCACACATTGGGGCAATTTTCTGGGTTGTGACTCACATCCAAGATGAGACTACAAAACAACAAGGCAGGCTTTTGTCGATGGTTGGTAGAATCAGTCGCACTCGTTATACTCAATCTGCATATTGTCTTCATAATTCCCATGTAGTGCTATTAAGATACATTTTCTATCAGATTAGAATCTTCAACGAATCTTGGTTGAGAAGCACCATAGAACAGCGCAATGTCAAAGTGGGGCCATGTGATGTAAGGGTTTTGGACTTGGCTTTGGGAAGAGATGGGTTTGAGATCCACCTCTGACACTGAGCATCGTGTGATGAGGGGCATTCTTAGAGTCTAGGAATGTGAGTTTTTCCATCTGTCAAATGGGGCTGTTAGGAGATTCAAATGATATAAGACCATACGTCCTCTCTTCTGTTCTAAGACTTTGGGGACAACCTATACATGAAAAAAAGCAACATAATATGAAGTATTATCATCATATTGTTCATTCCACCTACCTCGAGTTTTCCCCTTTGATATCTCACTCCCAGTCTGTGTCCCTTCCATCGTGTCTTCTGGAGTTCCCAAGCAATATCATATATCATGTCATGTCAAGTCGTGTAGCAGTGTATACATATGTGTGTATGTATAGATAAGTATATATACATATATGATATGTAAAATTCCATATTGTGTGTATATATATATATATTCCATATATTATAAATATATTGGGGGTATGAGAGAGAGAGAGAGAGGAGAGAGACAAAGAGGAGACACAGAGAGGAGAGAGAGAGAGGAGAGACAGAGAGACAGAGAGACAGACACAGACACAGAGACAGACAGAGAAAGAGAGAGAACAGTAGGAGAGAGCATTTATTAAGCACTTAAAATGCACCAGGCTCTGTGCTAAGTGCTAGGAATACAAATACAAGGAAAAAGCTGGCTGTTCCTCTCAAGGAGTTTATACTCCAATGAGGACAGACAAAGCATAGAGAGATCTAGCAAGAGAACGAGGGGGGGGGGAGCGGTTGGGGGGGATCCACAGCTAGTGGGAAAGTGGATCAGTCCCAAGAGGGAGTCGAGTCAGGAGGGAAGTAAGTTACTTGGTTGAGGCTCTCTTAAAGTTCACAAACTGCCTTTCATCTTGGGCCTCTTCCTCTCATGGTCCTTCCATCTTCTGGCACTCACAGAGCTTCCCCTAGGTGATTCATCCCTGGAGATCTTTCCCATTACCAGCTGCACCTACTCTCCCATGCCCCAACTCAATGGTCCTCAAAGAAGACTGGAATACCCCTAGCTCTCCAGTTCCAAATTGCCTTCATTGCTTAGCGAGTTCTCCTCCTCTGAGGGTCACTCAACCCAATGTAGATGCCAGGCCCTCTTTTCTCAGGGAGTTCACTAGCTGGTTGGTAGTTTTCCTCTCTACCATGACTCCTGGCCTCAGATGAGGGGACTTCAGCATAACAAATACCCCACCTTCTCAGTTCCTCAATCCACTCAGTTTCCATGACCTACTCCTCCATCTCTTAGATATACACAGGGAGGATCACACATTTGGTCTAGCCATCATCCACATATGTTCCACTGACACAATTGGGAATTCAGAAATTCCTTTGTCCAACTCTAACCTCCTCCCATTCCATCTCTATGCCTCATTCTGCCTAAGCCCAATTTTTTTTATCCTCATTGTGATCTCCAATTCCTCCACCCCCCAGGACTTACAAAGGATCATAGAGCTAATGTTAGAAGAACCATCAAGGACATCTAGTGCAAATCTTTCATTTTACAGATGAGGTAACTGAGATCCAGGGAGTTTGGTGATTTCCCCAAGGTCACAAAGACAGGATTTGAACCCAGGAACCCCAACACCAGAGACAATGTGATCATTGCTACTGGTCTACACTCTCTTCCCTTACCAATCTTAATCTTTTAGTTACCCAGTTAGCTTGGGAGTAGATTGAGGAACAGAGACTTTAAGACATTTGAGGAGATATCACTCTATATGCCAAAGTCTTCACCTTGGGAATTCTGTGCTCTCTTGTCCTGTTGCCATTCATACCTTGCCAAATCCCAACCCTGGATCACTCAGACTGGCAACTTCCTCTGCTACTGAACTACACACCATGCTGACTGGTCCATTAGAAATTTAGGTTGTCAAATGTCACTGGGCCCTCACTGCCACAAGGCAGTGTCTTCTTAATCCTCCTAAAGTTATGCTCTATCTGTTCCAGACCCTCTCTTCCCTCGCCAAGCCTCCCATATCATCTCTACCCTCAGAGATGAAGACCTTACCTCATACTTTATAGAAAAATAGAGGCCATTTGCCATAGGCTCTCTCTCTTCCCAAGAGTGCTGCCATATTGGTGTCAGGTCCAGTGCAGACTACTTTAGCCCACTGCAGCTTGGAACTCTGAGCTCCAGTGATTCCTTCTATGGAGATTCTAAGCCTCCATCCCATTCCCAGCCAGCCACGTCAGGTTGTTTCTGCCTCCACGAACATCTGTAAGCTCTTTCTTCTTTTCATCCACTTGGCCACCACCCAAGTTCAGATCCTCATTACCTCTCACCTGGACTGTGCTAAGACCCTCTTAATTAGCCTCCCTGCCTCAAGCCTCTCCTCACTCCAATACATCCTCTCCTAAATCCTAGCATGTTACTCCTTGACATAATGAACTCCAAATTACATTTTGGACTAAATAGGAAGTCTTTTGCTTGGCATTTAAAGCTGTTCATAAACTGGCCCCAGCCTACTTTTCCAGCCCTGTTACATGTTATTTCCCTTAATGTAAACTCCAATCCAGCAAAAACTGTCTTCCTTACTGTTCCTCAGGCATGACTCTGTACCACCCATCTCCACACCTCTGCATTTGCTGTCTCCTATGCCTGGAGCACTCTCTGTCCTCAATTCTCTGCTGCCTTCCCTCTAAAACTATCTTGTATCTATTTTGTATATCATTTATATGTTCTCTCTCTGTCTTTCTCTGTCTCTATCTCTTTCCCCTGCCCATATATGTGGAGAAAGAAATTACAAATGGAGAAAGACAATATGTACATATACATTTATGTGTGTATCTATATGCATACACCTAAAATTATCTTGTATCTATTTTGTATTATCATTTATATTTTTCTCTATCCCTAGATATATTTTCACATCTATGTAGAGAAAGAAATTATAGATGGAGAAATAATGTGCATATGTCTATGCATATACGTGTGCACACACACACACACATATATATATACTGTTATATATGTGTGTGTATTCAGATATATATATATATGTATATATATATATATATACACACACACGTTATTATTCTCCATCTGTAAGTTCCTCAGGAATGGGCATTATTTTGCCTTTGGCTTCGTATTCCTAGCACTTAGCGCTGCAGCTGTTACAACGTAGGTACCTAGTAAGTGCTTGTTGATGTATTGATTGGTCAATACTGAGGCAAGTTAAAACTCTAGGGGATGAATTTAGAATTTATGAGTAATTATGTGATACCAAATGGCTTTTTAAAGAGGATTTAGGCTGCAGATTCTTTGGGTGTAAAGCCCCAATAGCAATCCTGCTTTGCAACAGTGGCATGGGAAACACTATATTCATGACTAGAAGAGAGTGTGGAATTTTACAGTGCCATCTTTTTCTTTTTTCTTTTCACAATAAGACCAGTTCTTATTAGAAGCGGCTATGCAGCACAGCGGATAGAGCACTGGGCCTGGAGTCAAGAAGACTTGAGTTCAAATTTAGCCTCAAACACCAGCTGTGTGACCCCAAGAAAGTCATTCAATCTGTCTGCCTCAGTTTCTTTATCTGTAAAATAATAGCACCTACCTCCCTAGGTTGTCAGGAGGATCAAATAAGATCATGATTATAAAGCTCTTAGTACAGTGTCTGGCATATAGTAAGTGCTATATGAGGGGTTCTTAACCTTAGCTTAGATTTCAGGGGTCTATGAATTTGGATGGGAAAATAATTGCATCTTTATTTCAATGTAGTTTGTTTCTTTTGTATTCCTATGTATTTTATAAAAGTATCATTTGGAGAAGGGTCCATAGGCTTCCCCAGATGGCCAAAGGGGTCCAAGACACAAGAAGTTAAGAATGCCTGGTCTAGGATCATTTTGATGTCATTTCTAGTACCCCCCCCCAAAGTGCCTTCCAGCCTTATGCTTTTTGGAGACCAGTTATACTCATGCATATGTGTATATACATACATATATATGTACATATACACATATACATATACATACATTTTGGGGCCTATCCACCATTTCCATTGTAGTTATACAGTGAAAAAAAACCAAAGCTGTTACGACTGTTACTGTTCCCAGACTTCAGCAATTTCTGACTGAGCTTTTCCTGAAACCAGAGGAACACCCCAAAGGGAGAGGGAAAAATGCCCAACAGCCCCAAAGGCTAAGTTCAAAGGAAATCTTTTAGCCACAGAAAGTGAATTGTCACTGACAGCAGTACCTGCAGGGAAAGTTCAGTTTCTCAGGGTAGCACTCTTGTTCCTATTCAGACCAACCTTAATTATTTTAAAAGGTCAAAAAAATTCAAATGTATTTCCAGTTTTGACTTACTCCTGTCTCCTTGAGATTACCTTACTTTTTAAAAAAAATCATACAGTTTTATATATATATACATATATACATACACACATATATGTATATATATATCTTTTATATTGATAGTTGAATTGTTCTGCAAATTACCTGGGACAAACAATAATTTTGGGTATGATTTCATCTATTCAGCACCCTGGTAACTCACCTGATTTAAATCATATTGAAAAACTACAGGTTAGACTTAGAAAAATTGGTCAAAGATACGCTTAATGTCCAATGTGATAAAAGTATGGTTTCATGATGAAGAATTAAAGCCATGTATCAAAATCTTAGCACAGAGCCTGATATACAGTAAGTGCTTTATAAATGCTAGTTGTCTGATGAATTCAACACCAAATTGTGCAAAACAAGTAACTGGAAAAAAAAAGAGGATGTGTTGTATATCGTATGTACAATACAGACTGCATATGTTTTAAAGATTCCATGGACCAAGGGTAGATTTCAGAGTGTTCAACACGTTAGTTCCTTCTTTAAAATAATAATTGTTGGAAAGACAGGCATATTAATGTACCTTTGTTCAAGTTATGAAGTGGTCTAATCATTTTGGAAATCAGTTTGATGAAACATGCTACCTTCCTTCTGATAGAGACATTCAAGATGCTGAATAAAACCTACATTTTCTGACAAGGCCAATTGGGAATTTGTTTTGCTTGATTATACTCATTACAGAAAAGAAGGCTTCTGTTTGGGAGAAGGGAATAGAAGTGGGATGGGGAGTGGAGAAGTATTTGGGCAAGGATAAGAGAGAAAAGAAAGAAACGTCAATGAAACATTACAAATACACAGAGAAGAAAAGGAGACACAGACAAGCAGGGTGGTTTTGTTACTATTGTGTTCAATTTGATACATACTTAAAAATAAACTATATATGATAAAAGTTTACAGTATCATAAATAATCCTTTTCTGTTCTTTTCATGACAAAATGTTCATGTTTGCTGATGTCTATGATGTTCATTTAAAAAAACCAAGAAAATATAAATTTTTTAAAATCCTAGAAAAGTTAACTATGTTGCAAACCCCTGAAAAAGAAATAGATAGCTTTCACACCAATAATTTAACATTTTAAAAGCCTTTAGAGACACACTCCATATAGAACATCAGCCTCCTCTGAGGTAAGTGAAACCCCCCCTGAGTTACCACAAATAGGGATGTACCACTCGTCAGGGGAAGTCCCAAAGTTATGCTCTTGAATCATACTCATGAATCATGAAAATATATTCAAACCACAAAAAAGGGACAACTTATATTGCATGTCACTACTTCCTAATTGTTTAGAGACCAAAGCGAGGTGGAAGTTTTGAGGGTCACCATACCAGGGTACCTGAGTAGGTCTGGACTCACTTGGCCTCAAGAATTAGCTAAAAAATATCACAAAGAGAAGAGCGTAGCCTCTTGTAGAAATATTTACTAGCCTTCCTTCCAAAATGTTCACTTAGAAACAGGAAGTTACAGTTCAGATATGGAATCAGGCTATGTGTACAAGGGTCTTTCAAAAAAAAAGTTAGATTGTGGTACAGCTAGGTGGTACAGTGGATAGAACACTGGTCCTGGAGTCTGGAAGACCTGAGTTCAAATCCAGCCTCAGACCTTTACTAGCTGTGTGACACTGAGTAAGTCACTTAGCCCTGATTGCTTCCAAAAACTAAACAAACTTAGCTTGTGATCCTATAAGAGGGGTCTGTATTCATACACAGACTCTTTCATTCAATTGCAACAGAAACGGATTCATTCAATATGTATTAAAAAAGATTCATTCAATATTCATTTGCTCTACTTCAGCAGAGATACAGCTATCCAACATGCCTTTATTTATTCTCCTTTAATATTTCAAAATGTATCTACTCATTCAAAATTCACTCGTTTCTTTAATACTTTAATGCACATGTGTCCATTCAATATTCATTCATTCAACACCAATATGATAGCACTGATTCATTCATTCATTCAATGCTATTTTTTCATTCAACTTCAATATATCAAAAATACTTCATTCAAGCAAACAATCTATTGAGTACCTAGGATGGACCAGATACTGTATTTCAATATATCACTATAGATTAAGTCACTGAGCCATTCCTGTAACTTCAACACTTCAATCAATACAGAATCATTCAACTTCAACACACTAGGACACATTAATTCATTCCATATTATCATTCGGTTAAACTTCAATGTGTCAATACAGATTAATTTATTCATTCAATAAGTCTATTGATCATCCATTATGTAGCAGGCAGCATATTTCAATGAATCAAAGTGGATTATTTAAGTCAACCTTCATTTATTCATTCAAAGCAGAATCTTACTCAGCTTTGTATATATCACAGTTAAGCCAACAAGTCAACAATCATATATTAAATGTATACTGTATGCCAGTCTCTGTGCTAATTCCTAGATATACAAAGAAAAGCAAAACTATTCTTTGCCTTCAAGGGACTCACAACATAATTTGAGGACACATGACACAAACAACTATGTACAAACAAGATACATGTATGATAACTTGGAGGTAATCTGAAAGGGGAGGCATTAACATTAAGGGGGACCAGAAAAAGGCATCTTGTGGAAGATGGGATTTTAGCTAGAACTTAAAGGAAGCTAGGGAAAGGAAGGAAGGAAGGAAGGAAGGAAGGAAGGAAGGAAGGAAGGAAGGAAGGAAGGAAGGAAGG
>JAQQSZ010016297.1:0-11063 GCA_028646595.1 Phalanger gymnotis
ATAGATTTAAACTTGGTAGGGAATGCTGAATATAATATAAATATCATTAATATAAGTAACATTGGCTTACTTTCACAATAAGGTTTAAATGACTGCTCTCAGAGCTAAATAGAGTGTAGCTTTTGATAAGAGAAAAGGTAGAGAGACCATGAGAACACTGACCTAGAGAAGAGAAGGGAAGTTCTCAGAATTTAGCAAAAAGAGTGAAGTACAGGATAGGAGCCTGAAGATGTCATTTCTTTGATTTCAATATTTTCATAGGTTTGGTTCTTTTTTTTTTTAAACAAGCATTTATTAAGCTCTTATTTTGTTCCAGGAACTGTGCTAAGCATTTTATAAATATTTTATCATCCCAACAATCTTGGGAAGCAGGTATTATTATTGTTCCCATTTTATAGATGAGGAAACTGAGGTAGGCAGATTAAGTGACTTGTCCATCGTCACATTAAATGTCTGAGGCCAGGTTTGACTTGGGTCTTCTTAATGACAAGTACAGAGTTATCAGCCCAGCTGCACTCATCATATCATCTTTACAATAGCCAGTAGAATTATTTTTGGAGTTGATGGTGGAGAATATGTTATGATATATTGATGTTAGGCCAAGTAGCAATACATTTTGACTTTCAGATAAGTAGGATAGATGAGGATTTATCACTGCTGCTTATTTCATGCTAGAAGACTCATATAAGCCTATTTCTGTTTCTATACAGTCATTTTTATCACTTACAAGATATATATGTATATTTCACATATATGAAATATAGAAGTATCATAAGTGCTTCTCACAAGTATATTATACTTTAAACTAGGAATATGCTGACAAATTTTTAACAACAGGCTCTCTAGGAGGGAAAAGTATGTTAAATACACTTTTTACGTTGAATCTGTATCATTAATATTTTTTCTATCCTTTTTCAGTCTAGAAGTCAATAAAGAAATAAATCAAACTCCAATTTATAGTATTTGTGGGAAGTTCAAATGCTTACACTGAAGTTTTAGTAGTTGGATCTTGAGAACTGGTTCAAACTGACTCTAGCATAACCCTTCTTTATACTCCCAAATCACACTAATTAGCTAGGATTGAGAGGATGGCTTTTTTCTTCTTTTAAAAATGCATATTAGGAAGTATATAGCTTTTCTTTTACATCTATTACTCATTTGAGGTTAATCTCAGAATCACCTTTACCCTTACCACTAAGCCACTGGTCTTCTGAATGAATGGGTCATAGTTTATATAGTTCCACAGGTTCCTGGCCTGAATAAACAATTCCTCTATTGTTCCTCGATTGATAAACTGCCTCCCAACATCTTCTAGCTTGTTCTCTCCCTGCCCCCCTTCATAGGTAAGTAGAGATATGTAGATATATCTAAACAGATGAAACTGATGTGTTAGAAAATAAGAATACTTCATTTTTTATGAGCAAAAGACTTAGAAGTGTGCTAACATTGACCCAACATAGATTCAGTTAGCAGTGTTCAAAATGTCCACTTCATGGTAAAATGAGTACGGGTTAGTGGTTAAGGATGGTTGAGATTTCTAAGTTTCTAGAAATATATTTAGAAATAGGTATAGATATAGATAGAAATGCATTCATGTATATATGCATTATATATATGCTTATATATACATACATGC
Organism: Phalanger gymnotis; assembly: GCA_028646595.1. NCBI lineage: Eukaryota > Metazoa > Chordata > Mammalia > Diprotodontia > Phalangeridae > Phalanger > Phalanger gymnotis. The sequence continues at coordinate 1,637 of JAQQSZ010016297.1, forward strand.
ATATATATACACACAGACATCAATGTCTTTTTGCCTAATTCTAACTCCAGCTTTCCGTGAACTACACCAAGCAGCCTCTCAAAATATAAATGTTTTAAGTCCCACATATTGGGACTATGCTATATGTAGTATAAGGATGTAGTTGTGTGGCTTAGAGGAACATGTTATGAAAGACTATATTTCCCTCCACCCTATCCTGTCCACCTTTATTGATTTTTGCATAATGATGCATGTATGGCCTATGTTGAATTGCTTGCCTTCTCAAGGAGGGTTGGTAGGGAGGGAAGAAGGGAGAGAATTTGGAACTTAAAGTTCTAAAAACAAATGTTTTTTTTTAAAAAGTTGCTTTTACATGCAACTGGGCAATATGATATACAGGCAATGGGATATAGAAATCTATCTTGCCCTACAAGAAAGTAAAGAGAAAGAAGATAAGGTGGAGGGGAGTGGGGTGACAGAAGGGAGGGCAGACTGGGGAAAGGGGCAATCAGAACACATGCCATCTTGGGGTGGGGGGAAGGGTAGAAATGGGGAAAAATTTGCATCTCAAAATCTTGTGGAAATCAATGTTGAAAACAAAAAATATTACATAAAAATAAAATGAGAAAAAATAAATTTTATTAGTCCAGGGGATGTGATTTTCAGGTTCAAGCTAAGTACTCATCACTTTTTCATTACTGGGAGGAAGCAGGACCACAACCTCTATATACAAAGCTTGAATCCCTTTGGAAAAAATACAAGTTTCTCAATGAATATACATAGGAATCATCAAAGAAATCCCTTCAATTTGACGGCAAACAAAAATCAAAGGAAGTGTACCTAGGAGAGTATATACCAGAAAATGCAGAGTGTCCAAATTCCTGTGAGGCAGGACAACATTCTTGATACAATTGTGAATAAAGAATAGTGTGGATTGATATGTCCTCCAGGGTCTGGACAAGAGGTTCCCAAACTTACTTGGTCTACCAACCCCTTTTCAAAAAAAAATTGCACAGCACCCCCTGGAAATCTACTTTCTTTAACCCCTTAACGTTTTTTAATTTGCATCATTTCAAAAAATATAATATCTATATATACATATATATTTTAAAATTATGCATCCTAAATTTAATAATTTATTGTAATTTTGTGGAGTTTTCCTCCATTGAAATTTTGATGACACAATATTGTATTACATAACCATATAGTATTGCATTGTAAGCAAGTTATTACATGCACATATTCCTGCCAATGCATGCTGGACTTTCCAATAATGTGTCACAGGCTCTCCTGCCAACACCTGCTTGTTAAGACCTGTCAGCAGACTTGATCACTGATGGGTTATAACTTGTATTTTGTGCGTTTACTTGGCAAAATAATGTGATCACTATGACTTTAACTCTGTTACACAACAGATGAACTATATATATATAGGTTTTTTCAAATTTTTCTTAACATCTCTTTCCTTATGCTTCCACCACCCCCTTGTTTTTATTCAATGCCCACCAATTACACCCAAGGCTACTACCCCAACTCCCATCATTCCAGAGGAGACAGAGGACCCCCACAGTGGGCAGTATCACCCACTTTGGGAGCCTATGGTCTGAACCATTTGTATAATTTGCAAAATTAGTTTTAGAACAGAAGAGCTATCCTTCAGCCCCTTATGGGCAATTAGCATTCACCTAACACTCAACAGTAGTCAAAGCCAGCCTTGGGCAAAATTGTGAAATAGGCAAACTAATACAGTCAGGGGGCCCTTCTATAGACAAAGAAAGTAATCTGATAAAAATCATTCACACAGTGGTGTAAATGCACTTTAATGGTCTATCTCTCCCAAGGTATTTGCATTTTAAGAGTTTTGTGGCTAAGGAACAGTTCAAAGAGGAAATGCTATCATTTAAGATACTAGAATAAGGAGAGTGTGGTTCTAACTAACAACTGTCAAATCACACTACATAGACCACAACTCAACCTATGTACTTGTGACATCAGCTCAGTATGTGTTGACTGAGGAATTAATTATTTCTAAGGGAGAGGAATACTCAGATTATTCTAGTCAGTTTGAAGCAGTTGTAGGAAGCAATTTCATTGGATCAGGAAAACTTACTCGGAATAGGCATCACTGTAATTTGATTTTTACCTGATTTCTACTTGTGTGTACCACATTTGTGACATCATTCTAGCTTTCTTGGATTTCAATTTGAAATCAAATTTCAAAGATTTGAAAAAAACAATATTTCATGGTTAGCAAATTATTTTGCTAGCCTCCTTCTCTGCCTGTATCCTCAACTTCTTCAAACTACTCTACATACTGCCATCAAAATAGTTTTCCTTAAGCATAGACTTGATCTCTTCATTAAAAAATCACAACACCAACACCAAAAATAAAAATCTCTCCTTTTAAATTACGCGTAAGCTTTGTCCACCAGTTTGTTTCCTTTGGAGCAAGCATTCCATAGAGCACAAAGGAAGAGTCTGGGAAGCTTTAGAGTGGGAGTTTGGGAAAGTTGGGTTGAGAGGGATGAAAATCAAGGAGAAATCAGTGGAGGTTGAAGAATGAAGTTGAAACAGTAGAAACTGGGAGTTCAGAATACCTGGAATGGTATGAATATGATGTAGTGGAAGCACGTTAAATATATGGAATGAATTTTATAGTTCAATATTGTCCACAGTGTTTCACCCTCAGATAGAGTGATCTCAGGTGTCAGAAAGTTCTTTGTGGATGGAAAGTGAAGAGGAGCCTAGGGTAGAGTGGATTTGTGGAAGGTGTCCAGAAAGGGGAAAGACAGGCCCTGAGGAGCTGTAGATAGCCATTCACTGTCTTTCTTTGAAGCTCAATAGAAAAGCAAAAAGAATTTCAATAGACAAATGTCAGAATGCATATATTCAACCCTGGGGGTGGGATGGGGAATGGAGGATACAAAGAGGATAGGGCATAATTATATTTGGGAGCAGTTATTAGTCATCTCTTTTCTCTGAATTTCTATAGCACTTTCTACCACTCATATGAAAATTATAATCAAGTATTGTCATATGTTGCCGTTATTGGTGTACCATCTTTACCTCCCCAATTAAACTATAAATCTTCAAGTTTCTAAACAACATAGAAAATGTCTTGTACATGCCTGGTGCCCTGCAGTCTCTACTGCAATGCTGCGCTCATAGTGAGAGCTCAATAAACATTTATTGAATGAATAGATGAATGAATGATTAAAGAAATTTGCATTTCAGTTCGTATAAGGGACAAAGATCTTTCAAAGTCATTCTGAAAATGCCAGCTTCAAAGTGGGATTACTGGCTTGAAGATGACTCTAAAAGTCATTAGCTTAACCTCCTTATTTTACAAATTTGGAAGCTGAGAATCAGAATGGCTATTACATAAGATCACATAGATATAAATGGAAGGATTTTTATTCAAATTTCTAATCCCAGACTCAGTGTTCTTTCCATTGCCTCATTGTTTGAAGCAATTTAGTTCTTATTGTTCCATTCTTGTCTATTCTTCAGTGTCAATGTTGAATTGAATGGCTTGTCAACATTTATTTTAAAAGCAAAGTTTTCTTCTATAGGGTTGAGTAGTGCGAAAAGTTGATAGTGGTTATGGTCTAACAGGGCAAGAAAATTTAAAAAATACTTTTGATAAAGCATGTACTGTGGCTTGTTATAGTTTACCTAGGGCAAATTACAATTACAACTCTGATATATAGCCCACAATAAGCAAGTGATGAGATTGAGTTAAGACCTGAGGCTCTTTGCATATGTCGTTTCCTGAATAGACTGAAATCATCTTAGCAAGCTGAATCTCTACCAAGTAAGATATATTAAACACCCATATTCCTATGATACATATGCATGAATCAATGTTGAATGAATGCATTTTGTTAAATCATAAATTAATGAGTGAGTGACGGAATGGATGAATGAGTGAATCAATAGACATTAAGGCATGAATAAATGAATTGGCATAAAGCAATCCCATTTTAACATATGGAAAATTGAACATTGGGTAAAATAGGAGTGGAATTTATCATTGTATCAGCCCTATATAGGGGGAGAAGAGACAATTTTAGAAGAAAATAGAGGATAATAGAGTGGGAAGGAGACTGGATTTGGAGTCAGACTTGTTGATCAGTTGTTTCAGTCATGTTTGACTCTTTGTGACCTTCTTGGCAAAGATACTAGAGGGGTTTTCCATTCTCTTCTCCAGATCATTTTACAGATGAGAAAACTGAGGCAAACAGGGTTAAGTGACTTGCTCAGTGTCACAAAGCTAGTAAGTATCTGAGGCTGGAATTGAACTCAGGTCTTCCTGCCTCTAGGCTTGGCACTCTATCCACTCTGCCACCTAGTTGCCATAGATGACCTTAGTTCAAACCTTACCTCTGATATAATGAGCGAGTCATTTAATCTCTAGACCTCAGTTTCTTCTTCTATAAAATGAAGAGGTTTTATTAGATGACCTCTAAGTTTCCTACCAGCTTCAAATCTATAATCCTATATGTAAATATTCAGGAATTTTGTTTACCATAGTGTCTGAACTGGTAGGAAGAAAACAAGAGAATATAAGAACTAGTATGGACAATATAGTGTAGTAGCAAGATCCCTCAATGTGGAGTTACAGGGCCTGAGTTCAAACTCTGACTCTATCACCTATTATGCGACATTGGGCAAGTCACTTGACCTCTCTGGGCTTCAGTTTCCTCATTGGTAAAATGAGGAGTTTTGAGTGTGTGTCCTCTAATTAAGGAGGTCTCCTCTTGCTATAAAACTGTGATCCAAGGATCCAATCCTCTTCTTTGAATATTGGACAACTGTTATTAAATTATCATGAGCCTTGAGGACCTCAGTATGATGTATGACCGTGATGGCAAGCAAAGTGGGACTTTTTGCCTTTGTTTTTTCTTTAAGAGTGCTTCTCAGCACTAAGGCATTCAAGTGCCTTTGATGAATCTTGCCTTTCAAATGTAATGGCAAGCAAAGTGGACTTTTTGTTGTTTTATTGTTTGAGTGCTTTTCAGCACTAAGGCAATCAAGTGCTTTTGATTGAGTCTTGCCTTTGTTTCAATCAAGAGTCTTTGGTTGAATTGGAGGTCTTTGATGACCTGCTTAAGTCACAGGAAGGCCTAGGCACATGGGTTTGAAGCCCATGGTTGTGACATCTTCTGACCTTGAAGAAGTGTATATATACTATGAGGTTAGCATTTTGTTTTGCGGGGCACACTCATTAGAAGAGTGTTGGTGTGGAGACTTTGGGTAACAGTTAAGGAGCCCTGCCCCCCCCATTTTGAAAACCCAGATGTTGGTGCTTCTCTCAGTTAACTGTGTATGTAAAGCTGTGATCAGACAACTAGAAGCCTGTCTGTTGATCTGTTTATATTTTCTCTGTAATTTCTGTTTGTATTTGCTCTAAAGTTCAAAGTGCTGACTTTTACCCCTGAACTAAGTGAATGATAAATGTATGTTTAATTAAAAGTGAAACTGTAAAGCTCTTAAAGTTGCTTTCCTTAAAAAAGCAGATTGAAGAACTTATACTAGCAGCCCTCCTGTGTGATGGTGTTATTAGTCTTCCACAGCCACAGTAGTGGCAAGCAGCATTGTTGTTACAATGACTTATTCCAGAAACATCATGTTGTTTTCAGTCATTTTAGTCCTGTCTAACTCTTTGTGATCCCATTTAAGGTTTTCTTGGCAGAGATATTGGAATGGTTTGCCATTTCTTTCTCCAGTTCATTTTACAGATGAGAAACTGAGGCAAACGGGGTTAAGTGACTTGCCCAGGGTCACGCAACTAGTAAGTAACTAAGGCCAGATTTAAATTAAAATGAGAAGTCTGCTTGACTTTAGATCTAGAGCTCTATCTACTATGCCACCTAGCTGCCCCAGAAACACCTTACATGCACTGTTGTGGATGTATAGTCCTTTGCCTCCTCTCAAGTTCTCTCTTGCTGCCATTCCTCTTGAGAGAAAGTCAAGAAATGGCACCCATTGCATGTCCAATGAAGTCAATCAGGAGTAATGTCTCATTGACCATGCTAAATACTTCCCACATTTACATTTTCAGGTTCTCATTTTGGATGAGGCAACACCCATTCAAACTAGGTAGCTTAAAAAAGCCAAGGTCTCCCACTGGATCCTAAACCATCTCCAGTCATTCTGACAGATATCTGGCACCTGGACCCAGATAGCTCTGGAGGAGAAAGTGAGTCTGGTGCCCTTGCACAGCCCTCCCTCACTCAAATCAAAATCAATTGCAAGTCGTATCATCATCTCCCTGATGTCGCTGTCATCTTTGAGAATAAAGGACAAACCACAACCTGTGAGTAATCTGAGAAGCATGAATGGGGACCCAGCCAGGTAGTTCCAGTTGGGAAATTCAACTCATCCTCCCCTCCTCTCTCCTCCCCTCGTCTCTCTCTTCCCCTCTCCTCCTCTCTCCTCTCCTCTCCCCTTACCTGTGAGTGTTCTGCTCAAAGGAAGGTAAGTTTTCATGGCCAAAGCTAACTAGCTAACTTAAGGTTTATTGGCTAGATTTCAACACCAAGCTTTAAACCTAATTCACTCTGGATCTCCTGGATTGGACAACAATAGATCCCTGCCCATGCAGCACTTAATGATTATTTTTTGGGCCCTTCTGGCTCAGAGTGAATGTAAACAGTAACTGTTTCTTTTTTGGCCAGCAACCTTGAGTGTCTTCCCTACCCAGTTGGATTTTTGGGTTTTTTGCATTAAATGGGCCATCCCTTGATTAACTTCTTACAGAGGCCTATTCCCTGAATGGGTGTTGTCTCACTCAAAGTGAAAATTCAAAAGATCTTAGCTTAAAAGGGCCGAGGTCTCCCACTGCATGCTAGGCCATCTACAATCATCCTAATAGATATCTGGCCACCAGACCCAAATGGTTCTGGAGGAGAAAGAGAGGCTGGTGATTTTGCAAAGCCTGACCTCACTCAAATCAAAGTCAATTGCAAGTAATGTTATCATCTCCCTGATGTCATGGTCCCCTTCAAGAACAAAGGACAAACCACAACCACCACAGACAACATTCACATTTAATAATGCTCCATCTCCTGAGACATGAAACAAACCCAGTGCCTCCAGTTTGGGTTCTGATATTTTCTACTGCTACTTGTCCCTACTCACAGTAAGGTACACTATCCACAGTGGATGTTTAGCAAATGTTTTCTAAATTGGATTGTGTCCCTGACTATTGGCGGCAAGGCAAGAAAATAGCTCATATTTTCACTTGTTTCAGGAGAAAAAAACATTAATACCAGACAAAGTTATATACAATAAATTGCAGCATCTGAGAAATATCTCTAGACTTGGATATAGAATGTCTAGTTTGGGGAATAGGAAGTAGTCCAACTTGCCTGGAATAATAAGTGTCTGAAGAGTAATGTGAAATAAGCCGTAAAAGGTATGTTGTAAATAGATTGCAGAAGACCTTATCTGTCAGGCAAATGAGTTTGTATTTTCAATAGAGCCCTAGGATCAGAAGACCACGCATTCAGAGTTGAAAAAAAACTTAGAAACCAGCAAGTCTGAAGTCTTAATTTTACAGATGAGTTAACTGAAGCAGAAAATAGTTAAAAGACTTGTGCAGGGTCACATAGCTTATAAGTGGCCAAATTGGGAATTAAACCCATGTCTCCCTTGCTCTAATCCCAGTGATCTGTCTTCTCCTTTGAGTTGCCTCTCTGATCATTTTTTAATAATTGTTAGATTTTTGCCATAGAAAGATGATTTTGGCTGTTGGGTGAAAGATGGGTGGGGCAGAAGAGAGACTGGAGACAGAGAGCTCCAATAGAAGGCTATTTCAATAAGTCACAAGGGAGGAAACGATGGATTAAACTAAGATGGAGGCTATGGGAATGGAAAGAACATAAGTGGAAGATGTGAATCATTGCAGAAGTAGAACAAATAGGTGATTAGCTATGAGGTTTAAGGGAAAAGGAAGAATGAAGAACAACGCTGAGGTTTCAAAGTAAGGTGGCTAGAAGTATGATAATACCCTCAACAGAAATAGAAAAGATCTGAAGAAGAGATGTGTTTAGAGGTATGATGTGGGTGGGGGAGATAATAAGTTCAGTTTTGGATATGTGGAGTTTGAGAGACTGATGGGACAGTGGTGGAGAAAAAGCACAGAGCATTGCAAAGAAAGCTAGACTTAGAGTTAATCTTTGATAAGCGTAGCAGTTTTACTAATTGGTACCATGGACAAGTCTCAACTTCTCTGCAGATCAGTTTTCTCATCTATAAAACACAGGGCTTAAACTAAAAAAAACCTCTAAGGCAGAAAATCTAATCTGGGATCCAAGAACACACACACACACACACACACACACACACACACACACACACACAAGTATGTATGCATATATAATGTGTATTTATGTATATATACACATGTGTGTGCATGTGTGTATACACGTATATGTATATATGATAACCGTATTTCACTATAATTGGTTTTCTTTGCAATCCCATATATTTCATTTTACTCTTTTAACAATATTTTGAATAACGCAAAGCAGCATACTTTACAAATATTATCTCATTTGATCCTCACAACATTTTTATGAAGTACTATTATTTTTCCTTATTTTATAGTTGAGGAAACTGAATCAGACACAGGTTAAGTGACTCATCTACAATCAAATATGTAGCAAGTATATGGGGAAAGATTTGAAATCAAATTTTCCTGACTCTGGGCTAGAACTCTATCCATTGTGTCTACTGCCTGCCTTAAAAGAGATACTTGGGTTTTACTGGACTGCCAAAGGTGTCTAGGACACACACACACACACACGCACGCACACACGCACATGCACACACACACACAATGTTCACAATGTTAAGAACTCTGGCTCTAAGGTCAAAGTCTTTTCTAGATCTAAATTTGTGATTTTCAGTCCAAAGGGCAATATGGTTCATTATGGAAATTAGTGATAGACTTATAGATTGATAGTCATCTAAATAGAAGGACCACATCATTGGATGAGAAAGAAGATAAGGTTTAAGACAGGGCTTTGGGGGACCTTTATGTATAAGAAAGGTAGATGGATGATGGCATAGTAAAGATAGATTGAGTGGAAATGGTTAGACAAATTAAAAGAAAACACATACAAGAGGGAAGTATTATGGAAAGCAAGGCAAGAGAGAATAACTAGGAGGAGACAGACAGAGAAGAGAGAGAGAGAGAGAGAGAGAGAGAGAGAGAGAGAGAGAGAGAGAGAGAGATCCAAAAATTGCAGAGAAGTCAAAGAAGTTGTAGACTGCAGAAGGACCTTGGGACTTAAGAGTTAAGAAATCTTTTAATTTAGAAAGACTAGTTTTAGTGGGATACTAGGGTCAGAAACCAGATTGCAAGGGATTGAAAAATGAGTGGGAGGTGAGTATAGGGAGGCCTGACAATGGTAGTAGGAAAGAGTAAAGAAACCAATGG
>JAQQSZ010016298.1:0-11063 GCA_028646595.1 Phalanger gymnotis
GAGCCTGCTGAAGATCTAAGCCCAGTCATGTTGGGGGTTCTTGGGGAAGGAGGAGTGCTGGTGAGGCAGCTCATCTGCCCAAGCGTGGAACATAGAACTCTTTAGTCTACAAGCAGTCATACCTCACTGAAAAACTCAAGGGTCAAGTAAGTTGGCTGGGAACATGGCCAGGCATCGAAAACACACCCAGATTCAGTCTCAGACTCTGGAATCCTTCTTTGGTGAGAAAGGAGACCAAAACATACAGACAGAAGAAGTCAACGAAGTCATAGAGCCTACAACAAAAACCTTCAAGAAAAACACGAACTGGTCTCAGGCCATGGAAGAACTCAGAAAGGATTTGGAAAAGCAAGTTAGACAAGTAGAGGAAAAATTGGGAAGAGAAATGAGAAGGATGAGAGAAAACCATGAAAAACAAGTCAATGACTTGCTAAAGGAGACCCCAAAAATACTGAAAAATATACTGAAGAAAACAACACCTTAAAAAATAGACTAACTCAAATGGCAAAAGAGCTCCAAAGAGCCAATGAGGAGAAGAAAGCCTTGAAAGGCAGAATTAGCCAAATGGAAAAGGAGGTCCAAAAGACCACTGAAGAAAATACTACCTTAAAAATTAGATTGGAGCAAGAGGAAGCTAGTGACTTGATGAGAAATCAAGATACTATCAAGTAGCTTATATTCTAACTGGGGACAACACGAAAAAAGAGCTAAAAGTCGGAGGGAGATACCAATAGAGAAAACGTACAAAAATCTGAGGAGTTCAAAGTAGAACTGAGAGAGAAATGAATTGTGGCTGACCCCAGTATTTTCGCAACTAGAGGTCTGGGTCAGGAACTCACCAACACGAGGAAGTTATGGGAGGAAGTGAGGGGACACAGGATGATAACATCTTCAGGGTGGAGAGACATCTGGAAAAGAGGTGGGAAAGCCCAGAGAGTTAGGAGCTTAGCTCAGAGAAGAGTGAGCTGTGGCTGGCCCAGGGATTTCTTCAAAAAGAGATTCTGGGCAAAAACTCACCAACAGAAAGCTGAGGCAGATCATTAGACTAGAGTTGAGAAGGCAGATAGGGAAGAGTGGGACATGTCCTTGAAGGAGAACAAAGAAAGATTTCAGTTCCATGGAAAATTGAGCCAATCAGGCATGTTTCTTTGGGAAATAAAATTATAAGACAATAATAGTGTTAATAATAATATTAATAACAACATAGCACTTTAAGTTTTACAAAACAATTGCGATTATTTTCTTGCTTGATATTTACAAGTATCTAATGAAAGAGATGCCATTAATGGCCTCATTTTAGAGATGAGGAAATTGGACCTGAAATAGGCTAAGTTACTTGCTCTTTTTGATGCAGCTAATAATTAACTCAGGCAGGATTCAAACTCAAGTCTTCCTAAATCCACACTCTGTCCACTCTGCATAGTGTTTCAAATAAATTCTCTTTGCCTACAGTAAGACAATGGTGTACCGATGGTTAAAATGACAAGAATCAAGGTCCTGGAAGCATCTAACTAAATCCTTTCTTTACTGTCAATGTAGAAGTGATCATGGAATTAAGAGAGTCCTGGGACTGGGTTGTGATGAGAACCAAAGAGTCTACTCTGGTGGTGAGTAGGAATATACCTTACTGACCATAAGTTCTTCTGGAGAGAATTGCAGTAGGCAAAAGCAACACAGGACCTTTGAGACCATTTAGAACATCTTCTTTGTTTGATAAACATGTTATGCACAGATGAGAGAAGCAGAAAATGTAGTCATGCCCCTTTGACTGATTTCATGTTTCATTTGAGTTTCAGAAACAGAATAAAGTCCATGGAAAAAAGCTTACGGGCAAATGTTAAAAGAAAATGCTGCCTAGTAGATGAATCTACAATAAGAAAAGGGGTTATGCATTAAATTCATTCATTTATACTTTCATTCATGGATTCATTTGTTCATTTACTCTATCCTATCATTTATTAATTGATTTTGATTTTAAGCCCCCAATTCCTAACAAAGATTTACACATTGAAGAAATTAATAAATGATTATTATTAGAGAGATACAAATGGAGAGTTTGTGGGAAAAGACTAAGTTTAGATGGATGGTATCAAAGGGGAAATGGAAGTAGCTAGGGGCTGTCATGAAAACTCAGTTACAAAAAATATGTCATGCAAACTCAGTGATTATCCGTGGGCAGTTTTTCTGGGGTCATCCATACTGACTCGTTTGACAGGCTCTGGAGAAAGGTGATAAATCATGACTTAAAGGTTATAATCTCCACATTCTTATTCCTGAAGAATACGTCTTATAAGAATAAGATGCCCTGGGAATGTAGCACAAGTGACATTCTGGGCCTTTTTCATTCTCTATACTCTTTTTTTTGAGACCTCATCAGCTCAGTCATGGTTTAACTAACCATCTCTATGTAGATTGCCGCTAGATCTAGATATTCAGTTCTGACCCCTGAATCCAGCACAGTATCACAACTACCTATTGGACACTTCAAAATATATGTCCCAAGACATTTCTAAAACAGAAATTATCTTTCCCTACAACCCACCCTATCCTCATTCCTGTAGCCCAGGTTCACAACTTTGGAACCACCATTAATTCCTTACTTTCTTCCATCCCACATATCCAATTATTTGCCAAATCTTGCAATTTTTGCATCTTTCTTCTCTTCCCTCACATGACTACTTCCCTAGTTAAGGACTTCAATAGCTTTTGCCTCATGTATTTCCCCATTCCAATATAGACTGCCTAGAGTGGCACAATGACATTCCTCCTCACTTCTGACTGCTTCTACATATCCAACCCTGGGTCCATAGCCTCCGAGTGACCTACGCCTTGGTTGTCCTGAACTGTTCACAAGTAGCCCAACACAGAACCACCATGATACTTCTCTGATTGTCTTAATTCCAATTTGCTGCCTGTGTACTCTTTATTCTGCTTTCTCTGACACCTCCCCCTACACAAACACACACACACACACAGATACATAGACACATACATCGCACACAGAGAGTCATTTTCCACCTCTATTTTTTGGAATAGTAATCAAACCAGCAACACCATTCCTGGGAAAGAAATTTCAATCCAATTATTGCATGGGGTAAGGCATCATCCCAGTGACATCCAATGTGAAACATCTCTCCCTGGAGAGTGCCCCTTTGTGTGTGCTTTCTTCCCTTTTTAGGAAGCAGCTATATGGTACAGTGGATTGAGTGCTTGGTCTGGAGTCAGGAAGATCTGAATTGAAATTTGACCTCAGACACTTAATGGTTATATGATGTTGGGCAAGTCATTTAACTGTTGTCTTCCTCAGTTCCCTCAACTGTAAAATGGACATAATTGTACCTAACTTGAAGGGCTGGTGTGAGGATTAGTTGATATGTTTCTAAAGTGAAGCAAAAACTCTGGCACATAGAAGGAACTATATAAGTTATTTTCTTCCTCCCTCATAAGGTAAGCTCCTTGAGCTCAGGAACTAACTTTCTTTTTGTTTTTATATTCCTAGTGCTTAGCACACTACTGGACATTTTACAAGTGCTTAATAAATGCTTTTTTCATTAATTACTTTAATTTACATTAATTACATTAACTCCACAAACACAAGTCTGACCATATCACCATCCTCTTCAGTGTTCCAGCACTTCACTATTGCCTTTAGAATCAAATACCAAGTCCTCTGTCCTTTAAATCCCCTCATAATTTGACTACAATGTGCCATTCCAACTTCACCGGACATTTCTTCCCTCCATTCACTCTGGCTTTCTTGCTGGTCCCAACATATGACATTTGATATTGCATCTTTACATAGGCTCTTTATGTACATGGAAAGTACTTTCTGCTCACTTATACATCTTAGATTCCCTAGTTTCCTTCACAGCTCAGTTAAGTGTCACCTCCTCCAAGAAGCCTTTCCTGATCCCCTTTACTGCTAGTGCCTGTCCTAAGAAATTACTTTGTATTTATTTTGCATATATTTTATGTGCTTCATTTGAACAACTGGCATGTGAACATATGAATTTCACAAAAAATAAGTTTCTTGAAGGCAGAGATATTTTCATTTATGTATGCCCCTCACTATTGCCTACTATAATGCTTGGCACACAGTAGGTGCTTAATGCTTGTCATTGGATTAATGCTTGATGGATTGATTCAGCATACAGTTCCTTGTAAATCTTACAACAGAATCTCTCATTATCTACATGTAGACAAGAGAAAGATAAAAGATATGTATCGTGAGGAAAGAACACTAGAAAATTATAAATATAATGGATCATATTATCTCATACCATATAGCACAATAGACTCCAAGTGACCATATAGCTAAAATATTGGTGGGTTGTGTCAAGAACAAATTTGAGAAGAAGGGAAGGTGATAACATTCACTTTATGATTGAGAGGGAATTCTGAGGTAGACAATGCTTAGAGAAGACCTCAGAAAATAAATCTCTGGGGAGTGTCCCAGCTTTTGGGACTTAATGTGTTCAGAAGTGAAATACAACAGCACCCTACTATATATCTTTCCTCCCCCATCCAAAAAAGAACTCTGGTAAATGAGAGGGGGAGTTACAGAGCAGGAAACTACATAGTTCATAAGTACTTAGCCAACTAAGACAGCTAGGTATTATAGTGGCTAGAGTGCCAGGCCTGAATTCAGAAAGACTCATCTTCCTAAGTTCAAATCTGGCCTCAAACACTTTCTAGCTATATGAATTAGCCCAGTTTGCCTCAGTTTCTTCATTTGTAAAATGAGCTAGGAAGGAAATGGCAAACTATTCTACTATCTTTGCCAAGAAAAGCTCAAAAGGGGTCACAAAGAGTTGTACATGACTTAAACAACTGAATAACAATAAAACTTATCCAGTTGCAGTATGGTAGATGAGTGAGATAGGCCAAGGAGCCAGGAAGAAGATAAGAGTCATTAGAAAGGAAATAAACAGGGGGATCATGGGATAGAACTCTTTTGTCTCCACCTTGTATCTCCCTTTCTTCTTTCCATCCCCTCACTCTTTTATCCTTAAGTACAAAGGAAGATCCTGTGGGGGAGTGGATGAGAGATGAATGAAAAAGGGAAAGAAAAGGAGGTAGACCTTACTTTGATCGCCCATATGGATGAAGAGAAATGTTGCATAAAAAGAGATAGGGACCTTGTGCTCGGTGTGGTCTGGGGTTCTGGTCCTTGAAAAGTTCTCTTGTCTGACTTTTCAAACATGTTTTCTAGCTCCATTACTATTATTTTTTCCTTTGGATCTGTAATATTCCATGCTGTTATCTCTTTGGGAGAAAACAAAATGTTTTTGTTTTCAATTTGGAGATAAAATCAAATCTTCCGTTTCTTTTTTTTTTCGGCCCAAGGGTCTTTCAGGTGATGGGCAGTGATCTTTTTAGTTAATTTAGCTTCAGTCCACTGATTTGTATGAGGGTTAGAGCACATTTAGGGTTAGGGTTAGGGTTACCACAGCTGAATAAGTAATATGTAGCTCCTTAAGGAATAATTTGAGCACATTGTTAAGTGGGAGTGGTGAAGAGGAGAGGTAATGAAGCACAAGGTTTCATGATATTCTTTACTGAAGTCTCACTATATGATCATGGGCAGCTCACTTGTCCTTTCTGGGCTTCAGTTGTAAACCCACCTCTTATAAGAAAGGCTTTTGCTAGATGATGACAAAGATTTCTTCCAGTTCTATTGTTCTATGTCCTACTGTCTAGCAGTTCTAAAATGAAACATTTCATGAAACATCAGAAAAGTAACTTTATAAATGTACTCACACTCAGTCCTCCCGAAAGTGCATAGCCTGAGTAAAGATATAAAAATGCCTTCTTTCTTCCATTTGCTTTGACAACCATGAGGCCCATTTCTTCCATAAGCTGGTATTAATCAGCCCGATTAAGATCTGAAGTGTCTGGATGGGAGAAAGAAGCTATGAGCAAGGAGATACTTTACAAGAGGAGAATCTCTATCTGAGGAACATCTAGGTCCAATGTGGTCATGGTCCCTGTATTATGCAAACCAGCTCAAGGAAGAAACCCCTGGATATTGGGGTAGGCAGTTGGGGTTATATCCCTAAAACTGGCAATGAGCTTCATGAGGGAAAACATTTTCTCTGTGCTTAAATATAGCCAGGAAGTTCTTTCAATAAATAGTGCTTATCAAGTATGCGCTGTATAGTCAGTACTACACTAGGTACTAGAGTGATGGGCTGGGAGTTAGGAAGACTTGAGTTCATCTAAATCCAACCTCAGATACTTACTTAGATGCATGACCATGGAGAAGTCACTAAGTGTCTGCCCACAGGTTCATCATCTGTCAAATAGGGATATTAATAACATCTACCTACCAGGACTGTTATGAGGAAAAAATGAGATGATATCTATAAAGCACTTTGGAACCATGAAAGAACCATGTACATCTTAACTACCATCATCATCATCATCATCATCATCATCATCATCATCATCATCATAATCATCATCATCATCCTAATAAAGCTGCCCCAATATTCTAACTTCCTTATAGGCCCTACCAAAGAGCAGGCCCACTGCCCTTACCTAACCATTCCCTCCTCAATATTTTAATTTCTTCATATATACCTCACTGCTCACTGGAATGACAAGTGTGTCTATGAACTCATATTTCTCACAGAAACAACAGGCATGTCCATGTAATGGGACCCCAGACACTGCCTCTAGCTAGCCACTGCCCCCAGAGCTATTCCTCATATTTCCCACAGAAACAGCAGATGTATACATGTGCTCAACCATAACCACATCCATCTAGCCTTAGATAAGATCACAATAGTCAGCCAATCATAAAGCAGCACCACCAGGATGTCCAAGCAGGATGTGGACCTCAAAACAATAGAAGGGACTTTCCCAAAGTAGGCACCTGTGCAGTAATAGTAAAGAATTAACCTAGAGTGAACTTATGATGTAGAGAGGCTTATATCATTATCATACATACATAGCCCCATGGTTTTTTATGTGTTGTGGATAATCACATACACAGTTCCACTGTGGCTGGGACCCTTCCCCTATTACCTAATCCCTTAACAAGCCCATCCTGCATTTTTTTATATTCATAATTTCTGTTATGTGATTATATCTTTACCCTATAAAGATCCATATTGCTTTCTCTGAAGTTGCTGATTCCTCTTGGAGCTTAGCTAGCTTCATAAGAGATGTCAATTTCAATAAATGTCTATACTTGGATTAGAGGTGGCCTGACTGAATTCTTTTAGACTGTTCTACCACAACACATCATGAAACCCCAACAGTTTTTGGGATCCCTGGGTGGGCAGAGTCTCTGACTCTGACCCTCCCTCCACATGGAACAGAGTCTCTGATTTGGACCTCCTCTAATCCAAAAGTTAGCCTATCTTTTTCCTTTCTCTTAGCTGAGAGGTCCTTCAAGAACCTAGGAAGGCTTGACTGGATTGCTTGGGCCCTAGTGCCAAAGGCCCTTGATGCCAGCAAATTCCCTCTAAACAGAAGACACTCTGTTTGGGAATTTCATGGGGAGTTCTTTCTGAACTCAATATTTTTCTTCATCCTTTGGTAGGATTCCACTGAAGACATGAATGTGGCTATGGGGAGATTTTCTTAGGTTTACTGGCATTTAGTCCCAACTCCCATCCCATAGGATGACTAAGCTGTAATAGAGCCTGGTCTCCATAAAATCTGGAAGACCAAGAAAAGTTATCATTATGTATGCTTTCTATTTGTATTTGTCTGCTCTGTGTCTTTGTAAAAATCTCTGGATCTGCCACCTTGTAAGATTTAAAATGCGGCCAGCCAGAAAAGAAAAACAAAACTGTACCTGGGCTGGAAAGATGGGTGGTCTCTTAAAGAAAGGTTGTTAGCAAAACTCTCTAACTCTCTCTCTCTCTCTCTCTCTCTCTCTCTCTCTCTCTCTCTCTCTCTCTCTCTCTCTCTTTCTCTCTCTGTCTCTCTCTCTGTCCTTCCTTGAACTTTGGCCAAGTTCTGGAGGTGGGGGGATAGATGAAGAAAAGAGAAAGGGAGAAACTTCTCCCCTCAGAGCTATCTAAGAGAAAAAATGGGTCACTTCACTGATCAAAGAAAGGCAAGTTTCAAAGCTGCACTTTGGAAGAGGACTAACACTTAGCCCTTTCCTGGGTCACAGAAAGAGAAAAGGGTTGTATAAATTGGGACATAATCAAAGGTAATTGAGTCTGACTGGAATGTCTTGCTAGGATTTCAGGCTGGTTCCTTTTGGAACTTAGCCCAATTCATGAGAGGCATCAATCTCAATAAATGCTATACTTTGAGTAGAAGTGGGCTGACTGAATTCTTTGAGATAGTTCCACCACAACACATCATGAAACTCTAACAATCATCATCATCATCATGATGACCCAAAAGAAGCATAAACAGGTAAAAAGAGAAAAGAAAACATAAAGGATTCAATAGAGCTAAACTGTTTACATCCCTTCATGGGAAGATGATACTTGCAATTCTTTAAAATTGTGTCACTAATAGTAGAGCTAGAAATAATATACATAGACAGAGGGTACAGATATAAGATGAATTTGAGGGAATGACAAAAATAATTAAAGTATTAGAAAGAGTAGTACACTGGGTGCAGAAGGAAAGGAGATGTTGAATGGGGCAAATTGTTTCACATGAAGAGGTGAGAATGACCTTTTACAGTGGAGGGAAAGATGGGGGGGGGCAATGGACATAGATTGAACTTTACTCTCATCAGTATTGAATGAAAGAGGGAATAATATACACAATTAATTGAATGTAGAAATTGATCTTACCCAACAGGGAAGTAGGAGGAGAGGAGATTAAGTAAAGATAGGGTGGAAACTGACAGAAGAGAGGGCAGATCAGAGGAGGTGGTAAGCAGAACTAAAACACTAGTGTGGAAGGAAAGGATGAAAGGAGAGAGAAGACAAACAGGATGAAAACTAGGATGGAGTGAAATATAGAGTTAGTGATCATAGTTTTGAATGTGAATTGGCTGAACTCTCCCATAAAACAGGAGCAGATAGCAGAGTGGATAAAAAACCAGGATCCTACAATATGTTGTTTACAAGGAACAAACTTGAAGCAGAAAGACACACATGCAGAGTAAAGGTAAGGAGCAGGAGCAGAATCTATTAGGTTTCAGCAGAAGTAAATAAAAGGCAGGGGTAGCATTCCTGATCTCAGATAAAGCATAAGTAAAAATAGACCTAATTAAAAGAGATAAGGAAGGAAACTACATCTTGCTAAAAGGTACCATAGACAATGAAGAAATATCAATATTATACCTACATGCACCAAATAGTATAGCCCCCAAATTCTTGAAGGAGAAATTAAGTGAGTTACAGGTTCATAACCAAACAAGAGATAGAGAGCATTATGAAATGTAAAATAGATAATTTTAATCATATTAAATTAAAAAGATTTCGTACAAACAAAACCAATACAGCCAAGATTAGAAGAAAAGCAGAAAGCTGGGCAGCAATCTTTTCAGCAAGTTTCTCTGAAAAGGTTTCATTTCCCAAATATGTAGAGAACTGAATCAAATTTATAAGAATGCAAGCCATTCCTCAATTAATACATGGTCAAAGGATATGAATAAGCAATTTTAAGATAAAAAAATCAAAGCTATCTGTAGGCATATGAAGAAGTGCTCCAAATCATTTTTGATTAGAGAAATGCAAATTAAAACAACTCTGAGGTACAACCTCACACCTATCAGATTGGTTAATATGACAGAAAAGGAAAATGATAAATGTTGGAGAGCATATGGTAAAATTGGGTCAGTAATGCACTGTTGGTGTTGTGAACTGATGCAACCATTCTGGAGAACAATTTGGAACTATGTTCAAAGGGAAACCAAACTGCATACCCTTTGATCCAGCAATACAACTACTTGGTCTACATCCCAAAGAGATCATAAAAAAGTTTGAAGGATCTACATATGCAAAAACATTTATAGGGTTCTTTTTGTGGTGGCAAAGAATTGGAAATTGAGGGGATGTCCATCAATCAGGGAATGGCCGAACAAGCTGCGGTATATGGATGTAATGGAATACCATTGTGCAATAAGAAATGATGAACAGGCAGATCTCAGGAAAACCTGGAAAGACTTGTACAGACTTATGCGAAGTGAAATGAGCAGAAATGAGCAAAACATTGTACACAGTGTCAGCAACCTTGTGTAATGAACAACTATGAATGACTCAGCTTTTCTCAGTAAAACAATGATGCAGGACAAGTACAAAAGGCTTGCGGGAGAAAATGCTACCCACATTCAGATAAAGAACTGATGGACTCTGAATGCAGATTGAATCATAATTTTTTCACTTACTTTATTCTTTTTCATGTTTTTTTCTTTTGATCTGTTTCACTTTTACAACTGTTACTAATCTGGAAATATATTTTAAGTGATATCACATGTATAACCTTGTCAAATTTCCTACCATTTTTGGAAGAGGGGAGGGAGAAAAATTGGAACTCAGAATCTTATAAAAATGAATGCTAAAAGTTTTCTTGACATGTAATTGGGGAAAAACAAAATACTATTAAAATTAATAAAAAAAAGATGATTTGTTTTTCCATCAAAAAGGGCAGAACTTGACTTCTCAATCAATAGTCCTAGGTCTTAAATTTCTTCAGAATGTGAAGACATAATTTAATTTAATCACAATTGTGTAGTGAAACTCTATGCAGGATCAGTGCAAAATGAAGAAAAACTATATTGAGAAAAAAGTCCTAATATGGATACAGTTCATTATTCCCAGAAGAGAATATGGTGAGACTCAATTTACAAAGTTACCACCCATGGAGTGCTTTTCTCATCCTAACAGAAGTTCTTCTTGTTCTTGTAGAATACATTAAATTTCTCAATGCTGATAATTCATCCATATAGCTAAATTATGTATTGCATAATTATATTCTGATATATGTAGTAAAAATAACTGGCATTTTGTGGCACTTTCTCCTCTCCTCTCCTCTCCTCTCCTCTCCTCTCCTCTCCTCTCCTCTCCTCTCCTCTCCTCTCCTCTCCTCTCCTCTCCTCTCCTCTCCTCTCCTCTCCTCTCCTCTCTCCTCTCCTCTCT
>JAQQSZ010016299.1:0-11063 GCA_028646595.1 Phalanger gymnotis
AAAGCTACTGACAGATCTAAATTTACTGACGTGGAAGTTTAACCACTATTCTATAACTCTGAGAAAAATTAACCAACACTGTATATAATAAGAGGATTCTTTCTGTTCTTAGCCCAGGTCAGAACCAATCAAATGAAATTCAACAAACATTTATTAATTGACTACTATATTCAGGTACTGCGCTAGTCATCGGAGAGATAAAAGTAAAAATAAAATGGTCCCTGTGTTCAAGGAGGTTATAGATCAGCAAAACATAGTAATATAAATTAATTTTAAGAGGGAAAGAACATTAACAATTGTAGCAATCAAAAAGGCTTTGTGTTGGAGTCTGAAAGTTTCAATAACAATAACAACAGTTAAGAAATATTTAGGGAAGATTAGATTCATCGGTGATGATTTTGAAGAGGAAATATAAAAGCAATTTAATGGTACTACTCCTTTATGGAGTTTCAACATTTTAATATTGCGTGATTTTGATCTGCCATTCTAGGAAATGTCAAGGTATTATTTTAGCCACAGGTGGCTTCTCATATTTTTCATTCAATTAAATAAAAAAGAACATTGTCTTAAATTACCAGCATACATAAGTTGTTTTATATAAATAGTGGAAAAAATTCAAGTTCATCACCCGTTCATCAGTACTAGTTTCTCTCTTATAGGATAGTCACACATCTTTAATCTCCTCTTGAGCATCTCAACCTCAATACATCTAAAAAAACCCAACTCATCATTTCACCCAGACTTTCTAAATTCCCTATTCCTGTCAAGGGTACCACCACCCTCCCAGTCACCCAGACTCAACCTTGATATCATCCTCAACTCTCCATTTGGGGGGAAGGGAAAGGGAAGGAAATAAGCATTTATATTATGCTTACCATGTGCCAGGCACTGTGCTAAGCAATTTACACATATGATCTCAGTTGATCCTCACAAGAACCTTGAAAGGTAGATGCTGTTATTACCTTCATTTCACAACTGAAGAAGCTGAAACATTTACCCCGCATATCTAATGTGTTGTCAAATACTGTCATTTCCACTTTTAGAACTTTTCTGTATATGTCCTTCTCTCCATTCATACCTTGAGTGATCTTTGAAAGATTGTGAAGAAAGGAAAAGGTGCTAGAGGACTAGAGAAAGACAAATGCTCTGATTTTCAAAAAAAAAAAAAAAAAAGGAAAAAGGAAAAAGAGTAGCATGTGCAAATAATCAGCCTGGTTTATTCTGGGATTTATTATTAACAATAATATTCTAGAATGCCCTAAGGGAAAAGCATCCCTAATCTGGGATGTTAAGAGGTAGAATATGTGCCCTCAGGAGGTCTGGCTGGAGGCAGGACACATATCTAAATAAGATAATTATTAGATCCAGGTAGACAGGGCAAATTTCTAGAATGCATTATTAAAGGGATAGTTTGCGTTACAAATCTTTCATGTTATCTTTGTGGATAAAATGGAGAAATATGAGCTATATCGATGTTACCTAATATGTTTGCTGTGGACTCTAGAAAGCTGTTAGAGTTAAATAGTACAACTATTATTCTATATGAATCCACAAAATATTTTTACATCAAAAAGAAGGAGGAGGACGATGGTATATCAATGAGGAAATATGTACCACATCCAATAGTCAATGAGCATTTATTAATGTGCCAAGCACTATTCAAAGCACCAGGGATACAAAGAAAGGAAAAACCAATTTAATGGGGGAGATAACATGCAAATAACTACAAATTTTATATATATAATATATATACACATATACATGCACATATATTACATATATGCATATTATATATGTATACATACATATATCGTATATGTATATATGCATGGATATATTATATATGCACATATACATTTATTATATATGTGTACATACATATATTGTGTATGTATATATGCATGTATATATTATCTATGCATATATACATTTATCATATATTGTATATGTATATATGCACATATATTATATATGTATACATACATATATATGCACACATACACATATACAGATGAGATATAGATAAGTAGGTAGATAGATACATACATACATACAAGCATACATACATACATATACATATATACACATACATACACACAATGTGGATGGGAGGTAATCTCAGAGGGAAGGAACTAACAGTGCAGACAGGAAAAGAAAGACCTCTAGCGGAAGGTGAGGACTGACCTGAGTCTTGTGGGAAACCAGGTTAGCCTAGAGTCAGAGGAGAGTAGGAACACTTTCCAGGAGCCATGGAGTTGAGAGCCATGGAGTAGGCCCAATGCAGCTGTATCATAGAGTGTATAGAGGATAGAAAAGCGTAAGAGGGCTGGAAAAGGAAAGGAGGAGACTGAGTTATAAAGGGCTTTAAAAAGCTCGTCAGAGGATTTTTGTAGTTGATCCTGGAGGTAATAGGAAGCCATTGAAATTTATCTAGTAGGGGAGTGGCATGATCAAAGCTCTACTTTAGGAAGACCATTTGGCAGCTGAGTGGAGGATGGAGTGGAGTTGAGGAAAGACCAAAGGAAGCAAACCAAGCAGAATATTTCAGTGGTCCACATGCAAAGGATGAAGGCCAGCACAAGAGTAGTGTAGAGAAGGTGTTGTATATAGGAGATATTGCAACGGTAGAAACAAGACAGGACAATAAATTGGACACGTGAAGTAAGTGCCAATGAGGAATTAGGAATGACCCTGGGGCTGGGAGCCCAGGTGACTGAGAGGAGAGAAGGACTCTCAAGAGTAATAGGGAAGTCAGGAAGAGGGAAAGGCTTATGAAGAAAGAGGTTCTGTTTTGGATATATCGCCACTCTTGAAAGCCTCTTCACAAACCTTCCAGTTGTCACTGTAATTAGTTCCGATTCAGTCAGAAAATCACTCTAGCCATTCATTCAAGCCCTAAACCTAACCCTTCACTGCATAAGAAATATATCTGAGTGAGGAGGGCTACCACAGGTGAATTCCCATTTTGGTTGATAGCAGTGTTGGAATTTCTATAACCAAGAATTCTTACCCTTAGGAAGGCCAAGTATAATGTATAAAATACATTTTCCTTACTAATCTAAAAAATTGCTACAAAATTAAATTATATTACATTCAACAAACATTTATTAATTATTTACTATATGCAAAGCATCATGCTAGGTGAGGGAGATACAAAGACAAAAATGAAACAGTCCTGCCCTCAAGCTACCTACATTCTACTGAACAGATTTAAGATGTACATATGTAAATACAAAGGACATACAAAACGATAAGCATGAATTTAACTAAAATTAATTAAATTATATGAATTAATAAAGGAGAGAATGCTAATAACTGAAGAGATCAGAAAAGTACTGAAGAAGGAGGGGATAATTGAGCTTGCCATTAAACGAAGCTGTGGTTTCTATGTGATGAAAGCTAGGAAGAGAGAGCACATTGCAAGCAGGAAGGAACACTGGCAAAAGCATGGAGGCAGGAAATGACAACATGTGTTGGTGAGGGAAGCTGGTAGGCCGATTTAACTAGAATAGAAAGTGAGTAAATGAGGAGTAATATATATGAAACAAGGCTATAAAGGTAGGTGGAAGTCAGATTATGGAGGACTTTAAACATCAGACTGAAGAGCTTTAATTTTAACTTGGAGACAATAGGGAAAATGTTTGATTAAGTGGGCGATATAGTCATATTTATGTTTTAGAATAGCAGTTTTGCACAATTCAAAGGATGGACTGAAGAGAGAAAGAGATTGGAGGTTCCAATTAGATGGCTGTGACTAATCATACCTCATTTTAAAGGACACAAGAAATCTTGGTATTTTATAAGCCAATAATGTCCAGCTCACTCATACCAGTATTTAACTACTCTGGGGAATATCAGAGATAAATTAAATTACGAGACCTCAAAACATCATTTCGGCCAATGGCTTTGACCTCTTCCACAAAGAATCCTTTTGCCAAAATGAGGTAACAAACAAAAAAATTTAGCTGTGTTGTGTTCCTTCCCTCTTCCTGCTAGCCCTTAAATGGAGGTAGTAGTAATGACTGAGATGACTAAGGGGAAGGAAGCAGGATAGAGGTGGTGACTATCAAGGAAGTCTACATACAGAATCATCAGGCTCTGAATATTCAAACATGGGCTAGAACTAGCTTCCTCTTTTCATGAGTGCTGTGGACTGATTCAAGGCTCTTCCTTTAAAAAAAAAAGTGAAAAAAAAAACCATTTTCTCCTTAAAAAAAAAAAAACCCGCAAATATATATGCCTCAGAAATGGTCACAAGTCTAAGGTAGCTAATTAAGGATCTGAAATTTAAATCTCATTCAAATGTTATGCATGTTCTTCTTCACAAAACAAAATTCTCAACTTTCTTGACATTGTATTTTCAACCTAATGCAAAGCAGTACAATCTTTAATGCATTTCTGTGTACTTGAGAAACAATTTATGTGTTCCCAAGTGGCTGTTTAAAATGTCCACAAATTCAGAAGCTTCTCTTTTTAAAAGTGTGCTTACCCATGGTCCGCTTTTTATTTGCAAGTTGTTTGGTGTTTGTTTTACTACACAAGAACAGAGTTCCTATCTTTTCCTCAAGGTCAGATGGCCTATTAAACTGTCACTACTTATGAAGTATTAATTTATTCAGGACCTTGCAGAGAATGTGACCCCATACGCCTTTGCCAGTTATGGGAATGAAGTTTCCAACTCAAGTCTCTTTGGGGTAAAGCATCTTTTCCATTTCCCATCATCTTGCCTTATTAAACCTTATTAAATTTTATGGTCAACCATAGTGAAATGTGTGCTTAGGTAACATAATAATTTGGACAAGGTCATTTATTAAGTTGCACTATAGTATACAGCACTCAAGGCAATGTTTAGGTTCTTAGTATCTATTAGGCTTCATCATCTATTCAAAATAACTGCTCACAATCCCTTGCCCTTTTTTTATTTGTTTTTTTTTTTTGGGTTGTTGTTGTTATTTTTAATCCAAATTTTAAATCCAAATGCCCCTTTGACTAGCTAGAAATAATTACATGGTATCATAGTAACACAAAACAAAATATTTATTTATTTATCATTTCAGCTTTTAGAAAAAGTTATTATTAATGAGTGGTACAGTGGGAAGAGTTTGTATAAAACATTCTTCCCCACCAAAAAAAGGTCTGTGACACTCTTCCCCCAAGTAGATATAGAGTCCAGGAAGTGGTTCAAGCTTAGAGAGCACATTTATAATGCCTGGTTGCTGGAAGTCTTTCTCCCCCTTTTGTGGAACCCTTCGGAAGCTCCTCTTGGGCAAGGTGTAGGCTTCTTGCTGGGTTCCTTATACAGCCCTAAGTCTGGTTGTCCTTGGTTCCCAGCAGTGTGGTACTGATGCTGCAGACTGCCAACTGATCCTGGGATAACACATAGGATAGTGGTGGGAAGATGGGAAGTTCTATATCAATATGGATCAGTGTTGGGGAACCTGAGGCCTTGAGGCTACACATGGCCTACCAGATCTTTAAGTGTGGCCTTTTGACTGAATCAGATTGGATTTGTTCTGTAAAATTTGGATTCAGTCAAAAGTCCACACTTAAGGATCTAGAAGGCCATGTATGGCCTCAAGGCCACAGGTTCTCCACCCCTGCTCTGGACTCTTTGAAGCTAGAAAGTCCTACAATCAAAGACGGGAGATGGAAGTGGTAGTGGGGGCCGGGTAGAGCGGGGAAAGAGAAAAAGGCCTGGCTGAGTCCAAGGCTGAGGCCTTTCCTCTGTCCCCCACTCTCATTACGAAAATACTCATTTAAAATAAAATGCAAGGTAAATGACACACAACTAAAATTAGTAGCAGGCATTTGCCAAAACAAATGCAGCATACATCAAAAACCACAGGATAATTCTCTTGGCAGGGTGTTAAAAAATCAGTTTTAGGGAAAAGCTTTTCTGCCCGGTCATCTGCTTGTTCACCTCCATGAAGGCACAATAATCTTGGGAACACTGACTTCTTAGAGTAGAAGTAGCTTAAGGAACCTTGCTTTCAGTGGAAACGCAACAGTCTCTGATACAACAGACCTTCTCAGGTAGCTCTTCACCATCATCACTGTGGTCCAAGTGGGACGCTATAGTTCAAGCCACTACTAACATTTTCTTCTTTTTCCTGTTCTTATCATGTTTCTCTTTTCTGTCTCTCCTTCACAAAGATGGCAGAAAAATAGGTAGGCTAATGCACAGTTTGGTGGAGACATGTAGGTATAGCAATTTTAGAAAACTATGGAAAATGCTCTCCCACTCAAATGACAAAACTGTGTATACCCCTCACATGCAGTGATACCACTACTAGGCCTATATCCTCCAAAGAGATCAAAGGAAGAGGAAAAAGACTCACATATTTATAGCAGCTCTTTTTGTGGTGGCAAAGAACTAGAAACTAAGGGAGTACCCCTTAGAGAATACCCAAGAGAATAATTTACATTAGCAACTACTGCAACAACAAACAACTTTGAAAGACTTAGGCATTCTGATCAATGCAATGAGTAACCACGATTCCAGAGAATTAATGATGACATGGACAACACCGGAATTTGTTTTGCTTGACTGTACACCTCTTACAAGAATTTTCTTTTTCTTTTTCATTGGTGGGGGGAGGGGGAAGAAATAGTTTTCTGTTAATTAAAAATTACAATTAAAATTTGAAACTTCTCCTGGGCCTTGTCTCATAGGATCTTATCCAGCTTCTCTCTAGGCCCACTGCAAGTGTTCCCATAAAAAATAAGCCATATTGGAGTCATGCTATTATCAGATGCTCTTTTCCCAGGCTTATGGGCCACGAAGCCCCCCTGACAAATATTTTAGAAGTGAAAGACATAGAGTACAGTGGAAAAAGCAAAAAAAAATCATCAAATGGAGAAGTCATGAGGGTTGGGAGTGGGTTCAAGACCTAAATCTGCCATTTACTACCTATGTGACTTTAAGTAAAATACTTAGCCTCTTTAAGCATCTCTCATCTATAAAAGTAAAGGTAATAATTTGAACCAAATACCTCCCTGGATTGTTGCAAGGTTCAAATCAGAAAAAATAAATACAAAGTACTTTGTAATTTTCAAGTGCTCTATTAATGAGATGCCAGATATTACTATTACTTCTGGGAGACCTTTTATTCACTCTGGTTTCCTTTAGCTGCATGTCTCCAACTATGGGTTTTTCTTTTCTTTTATATTTTTACTATGGCAAAAATTGTTTTCTGTTCCAGGGAAAATTTTCCTAATTGATGCTACCACCTTTTGCATGTCAAAAAATCAACATCACCATTTGTCTTTTCTCAGAAAAAGGACCTTGAACAATGGAATTTTAATTCAGCAAATTACAACTCTATTTGCATAGTATTTCCTTTCTGGTTTTTACCCACATACGGAGTCACATATCATGAGCAAAGGCAAAAACTAGGAGTCAGAAAATCTTTATTCATTAATTGCTTGGTCACCAGTTGACTTCTCAAGAAAGGAAACTACCACTGGCCTCAATTTCCTCATCGGTAAAGTAGGGATAATATGGAGGAGAGTCAATGAGTTAGGTGAAATTTAAGAGAATTTTAAATGTGCTTTATTTTGTAAATGCGAGCATATTGCAATGTTATATTACAGAAATCATGAGTGCCATATCTCAAGATATAGTACCATGAGTGTGTAATAATGAATAATTCACTTCAAAAGATTCCTTGACTTTATCCTTTCATTGAAAGAGAGCAGAGCCCCTCTACTCCTTTATAGATATTTTCTTGAGTTCTTTATCTGCTGCTCAACTTGCTGGTGATGAGTCTAGCAGCAAAACAGTTCTAGATTTCATCACAAAGCTAACACAAAGTCTCTTAACTTAGCAGGACCTGCTAGAGCATGTACCCTTCTGGCCTAACCATTGAGAATCCAGGGTCACTTCCAAGTCATGATGAAACAGAATATCAGAGTAGCATTCCAATGACAGAGTAATATCATCTCTGAAAAAATGAAAATCTGCCTTAAATATTGATGCCTGCTCCTACATCTATTGTACCTAAAAGGCAAGGCCTTTGAAAGTAGGAACTGTTTCATTTTTTATTTTTATTCTTAATGGATGACACGTAGTAGGTGCTTAATAAATGGTTGTTTGATATCTGTTTCACAGTGCTATTGTAAGGATGAAATGTAGCTGTGAAAGGGCTCTGAATGTGAAAAATAGTCCTTACTGAAAGATGTTATTGCTATCAAAGGGACTTGAATATCTGCTTTTTTCAAAGCACTGTTCTTGCTTAGTCATCCATATCAACCCAATGAATTGTTCTTAGAAAGTTAAATGCACTGACATTCAAATCAATTCAATTCCAGGTGTGCAGCACTGTATTAAACACAGGAGGAAATACAAAGTTTAAGTAAAACTAAGACTCTACCCCCATGGAAGAGCTTGCCTTTAAGAAGCATGAGTTGGAGTTTAATCTATAAAGATGGAAAGGGAAGACAACAGTATGAGCAAAGGTATGGAGCAAAAGCAATTTGTCTAGCCCATTGTATCTAGCTGACTCCAGACACAGACTAGACTGTGTTTCACATCCACTGAGGCCATATTGTCATCTACCCTTACAAACAAAGTACGTGCCATCTGTCAGCCTATTTCCAACTGTTGCTCTGAGTAGCACCATCAAATAAACAGTGACAGTTTTTGGATAGGGTCTGTTGACTGACTGCCCTACGGATCGATCTCCAAACCCCATGACTCTTCAGACCAAAACTCCTTTCCGTGGCCACTAACATCTAGGTGGTGCTTCCCTCTTTAGAATGTAAACTTGGGGGCAGGGACCGTCTCAATTTTTGTACAGCACTTAGTACACTTGTCACAAAGTAAATGCTTAATAATTGCTTTTTTCATTCAGTCATCTTTTGTTTATTCGTTCATTCGTGGAGATGAGAAAACACATAATTTTTTGTCAGAAATGCTAATTCAAACTGGCTAGAGAATAGAGTATGTGGACAGAAGCATTATGAGAGAAGTCTAAAAAGAGAGACTGGAGTCAATTAAGGGGAGAAGGTGGAATCTTTACATACCAGCCTTTAAATAGGAACTTAATTCAGCAGGAAATTGAGAATCTCCAAATATTTTTGAACAGAAGAGTAGCATGACTAGATCAATGCATAAGAAAGACTCTGATTCAAGGAGAAGGAAAAATACGTGAGCAAGCTACTCAGGAGAATGTCGAAGTTGTCCGATGAGTTAATATATGTAAAGTTCTTTGGAAATTTAAGTAATTATTGGTATTATCACTATTACTATTATTATTAGAAGAGAAGACTGGTAGAAGAAGTAAAATCGATAGAACCTGATGAGTAATAGGAAATGAAAGGTGAGAGAGAGGGAAACAACAAACATAAACATTTGAATTGACTGGGTGAGTCAGAAATAGCAAAAGTCAGAAGGTTTAGGGAAAAAATAAATTCAGGGCTGGTCGTGACCAATAAGGAATAGAAGATGTGGATTTAGAACTCACAAGACAGGTCAAGATATGAAACAGATACTTGAGAAACACCTGCATAGAGATAATAGTCAAAATCATAACAGTGAGTGAGTTTGTTAAATGAGGGGATAGAGAGAAGAGAGAAGGATCTTCTTCCTTCTCATCTCTCCTCCTGGCTTTCCTGGCTAAAGTCTTAGCTTTTGCGAGAAGCCTTTTCCCCTCCTCCTCTGAGAGTAGCATCACCTCATCCTGTCTGTATCTTATTTGGTCATAGTTATTTGTATCATGTCTCCCCCATTAGACTGTGAGCATCTCAAGAGCAGAGACTGTCTTTTGTGTTTCTTTGTATTTCCAGTACTTAGCATAGCACCTGGCAAACCGTGAGTGCTTCAAAAAAAAATCTTATTGATTTGATTAGAAAAGAGCCAATGAAATAAACCTTAGAGAACACATCTTTAAAGGATTACTTTTTAACTGGGTTGCTCTTCAGTCATTTTCAGTTGTGCCTGACTCTGTGATATTTGGGGATTTTTTTTTTGGAGTGAGGAAGGCAAGACAATTGGGGTTAAATGACTTGCCCAAGGTGGCACAGCTAGTAAGTGTCAAGTGTCTGAGGTCCTGATTTGAACTCAGATCCTCCTGACTCCAGGGCCGGTGCTCTACTCACTGCGCCACCTAGCTGCCCCCTTGGGGATTTCTTAGCAAAGATACTGGAGTGATTTGCCATTTCTTTTTTCAGTTCATTTTACAGATGAGGAAATTGAGGCAAAGAGGGGTAAGTGACCTGCCTGGGGTCACCCAGCTAGTCAGAATGTGAGGCCAGATTTGAACTCAGGAAGATAAGTCTTCCTGATTCCAGGTCTGGCATTCCATCTGCTGCATCACCTTGGAGAGAGCAGATTCATAACAACAATTGGGAAAGTGATCATCCTGGATCTTGGATCTAAAGCTGAAAGGGACCTCAGAGGGAAACTGAATCCCACAGAGGTATGATACCACTACTACTAATAACTAACATTTATATAATGCTCACTATGTGCCAGACACTGTGCTTCACGAATATTATTTCATTTGATCCTCACAACTCCGGGAGAGGGGTGCTATTTTAATTCCCATTTTGCAGACGAAGAAACTGAGGCAGTGATTAAGTGACTTGCCCAAGGTCACACAGGTAATAAGTATCTGAGGCTAGATTTGAACTCAGGTGTCCCTGACTTGGACCTGGACTCTATCCACTGTGCCAACTAGCCAAGTAACTTGCCCACGGTTACATAGGAGAGATGGGATTTGAATGCAGGGCATTTCTGACTTTAGAACCGATGAACTTTGCACTACACTATGTATAAATGGAGAACTGATGATGACAGTGTTGCATGGTGGGAAGCCCACAGTATTTGGAGTCAGGGAGTCCTATTTAGAATTCTGGTACCACTTCTTCCTACCTGTGTGATCTTGGGCCTTGTCACTCTCTGACTCTCAGCTTCCCCATCTGCAAAGTGATGGGATTAGAATTGATAATAAATTCTCCAATGATGATGAGGAGGATAGCTCCTAAGGGTGCCCCAGACCCTTTTATGGAGTCCTCAAGGCAAAAAACCATTTTCATTTTCTTCTTCTTCTCCTTCTTCTTCT
>JAQQSZ010016300.1:0-11063 GCA_028646595.1 Phalanger gymnotis
ACACACACACACACACACACACACATCACAGGTTAGGCGATCAGGGACTAGAGGAAAGGAGTGATCTATGCAAGGCCACAGAACCTGTACATTCAGGGAAGCCTGAAAGCTGGCAGGGGAAAAAAGGGATAATCCTGCTGGACTTCAGTAACTGAGCCTCTGGTTAATACATGGATCTCTCTTCTGAGGTCCCATCTCCACATAGCTTGTTCTCAGAGGAAGAGCAGTTCCTTGTTCGATGCCCATCTGTGGTATCCAAATCAGTGCCTGACCAAAGGCCTACTAAAATACTCTGGCCTGGGAAGAAATAGTGCTCAGCTAAGTGCCCGTTTGGTGGGAAAGACACTCACCAAGACTCGGGATGACTCCTACCACCCATCAGGCCACATCGCTTCTGGTATCTGTGCCCATCTGGTCAAAGGCTAAATCCATGCCTTTGACACTATGGGAAGAAGACAAAGGCGGAGGCGAGTCAGTGCATACAGAAAAGCAGGTATATACTGTGTATGTGACACTTATTCATGTGTCTTGTGTAAAATGTATATATCTATATGGGCCTGTGTGTATAAATGGAAACTCCGCTTGTATCCATCTCCCAGGAGCCCTCTCCTCAAGGCCAAACTCTGATTCATTTTTGTCTGGTATGTAATAAATGCATGGTGATTGGATAATATCTAGGATTTGGGGGAGAATGGCTAGTTCCCCTCTCTGTTCCTTCTGATATGTTACTGATGTGAACCTCCAGTCTCGTTCAGTATTTAGTATCAAGCCCTGGCCCTGGGGGTCCTCAAGGACAGAGGATACAGAAGACAGAAAGAGGGAAGACCACTCACATGGGCTGCAGCTGTTGAAAGCTGGCAATAGGGGAAAGGATAGTCAGTTCTCTGGAAGTGATGTATGCTAGGTACAAGGTCAAATGTCCACTAAATCAATCTTCAATATTGGCTGGGCTCATGGAGGGTAATTCTGTCCTCAGGACTTGGAAGATGCCTGTGGGGATTGCTCTGCTGACCCTAGCATTGGTGATGGATGCAATGTTTCTCCATAAAAAAAGGAAGGAAAACATGGATAAGTGATCAAAGGATATGAATCAAGTTTTAAGAAGAAGGATGGCAAACTATTAACAACTATTTGAAAGCTTTCTCCAAGTCACTAATAAAAGAAATGCAAATTAAAGCACTGAGGTTTTATCTGATACCCAACAAACTGACAAAGTTGACAGAAAGGGGAAATAGTGTTGGAGGAACTGCGGAAAGACCGGTACATTGATATAATGTTGGTAGAGCTGTGAATTAGTCCAGCCATTTGGGAAAGCAATTTAGAATTATGATAAAATAGTGATTAAAATATTAATTTATTTTGACCCAAAGATCCTACTGTCAGGCATATGGAAGTCGAAAACAGGAAAAATAGACCCCATATATGCCGAAATAGTCATGATGGCACTTTTTGCAATAGCAAAAGAAAAAAAAACTGGAAACAAAATAGTTGCCTATTGACTGCTTAAATAAATTATGATACATGAATGTAATGGAATATTAGTGTACTGTAGGACATAATGTATATAGAGAATACAGAGAAGCATGGTAAGACTTATACGAACTGTTACAGAATGAAGTAAGAAGAACCAGCAAAAATTATATACCCTGTGACTACAACAATGTAATTAAAAACAAGCAGGGAAACGAAACTCAATTCTAGCTAAGTCTAGTGACCACGCTTGGCCACAGAGAAGAGCTGAGAAAATATATTTCATCTCTGCGTAGTGGAGGTTGAGGACTATGGGCATGGAATGTTGTAGATACTATCGGATTTAGTTGATATGTTGGTTGGTTTTTGCTGAATTGTCTTTTTTTTCCTTTCTGTTTCCTTAACCTTTGTTACAAAGGAAAGCTTTCCAGAGTATGGGAAAGAGGGAATGGATATACTTAGTGACATAAAATGGATCTGTGATGCAAAATGAAATGCATTAATAACATTTTTTAAAGGAGGAAGAAAAATGAAAAAGGATTTGAGAAAACATGAGCTTAAGTGCATTGTCTTCTCTCATTCATTTAAACATACACCCTGAAATTTTGTTGGAATAGGAATGTGGTGGAACAGAAAGGACACATAGGACTTGGAGTCAGACAACATAGATTCAAGCCCAGCTATATCATTTAGTAGCTGGGTTATTGTGTACAAATCATATCTTCTCTCTGAGACTTGGTTTGTACTACCTACCTAATAGAGATTTTATGAAGAAAGTACTTTATAAACTACAAGTGTGGGTTGCTATTAATGACAATAATAATTACATTAAAAATTAGTCATAAAATGGGAATGTTAATCACATTATCATAGAACATGATTATCTCATAAAACCTATTTTGAAGACAGGATATAAAGGTAAACTTCATATACACTTGTATGACTCTCAAGTCAGATGACAGAGGCTCAAATCCCACCTTCGATGTGTGAGAACTTTGGCAAGTTACTTAACTTTCCTAGGCCTCAGTTCTTTCATTTTTTTTAAATAAGGGGATTGGCTAGATGACCCCCAAAGACCCTACCAACTCTAAATCTAAAAGCCTATGAATTATCCTAAGTAGATATATCTGTGAAGTAGATGCCCATTGAAAGGGACTGGCTAAACCCATTAGGGTACATAATGTGGTAATACTACTTTATGATGCCATAAGAAACAATGAATGTGTAGAATATAGAGAAGCCTGAGAAAACTTAAATGAACTGATGCAAAGTGGAAGAAGAAGATGAAGAAACATGACTACAACAACGTAAATGAAAGAACAAAAAAAAAGAAAGAAAGAAACGGATTATTGTGGAATTATAATGACCAAGTTTGACCCTGAAGAAGAGATGAGAAAATGAAGCTCATTCTTAACTTTTCAGAGGTGAGGGGACTATGGATCTGGACCCATTGTCAGCCTCGATTGATGTGTTGGTTAGTTTTGCTAAACTGTTTTTTCCTTTCTTCTTTCTTCTTAGTTTTTTTTTTATTTTGTTTTGTTACAAAGGATGACTCCCAGAAGAGAGAGAGGGTGATATATTTGGAAGTGAAAGTGCTTAATGACAAAATTATCAATAAAAATGGTTTTTTTTTGAAAAAACAAAAAAAGAACAATCTTAGATTCCAAGATCATAGAGACAAAAGTATTAAGGTCTGACTGTCTTCCTGCCCCTAGCAACAACTACTTAGACAAGCTTCAGGGGTTCACCTGAGTAGCCAAAGAGGTCACAGCCTGCAGGAAGATTTGCAGCTCTGAAATATGCCTCTGCTGGAAGGTTTCAACCACTTTAAGGGCATTTGATTCTGCATCCACCTTAGTGGTGTCCATGAGGATGTTGGAGGAGATCAGTAGTTCCCCAAGTTGGGTGTCTGTGAGCAGGTCTGTCACCTCAAACTAGAGGCAGGGAAAGGGCAGTTGAAAGCTCAGTTAGTCACAGGGAGGCAGTGTCTACAGGGTCTGTATTTGGTGGATAGGAAGAAGAAGCTCTTCAGAGAGCTTCCACTCTGATAGTAGGAGGCCTGACTCCAACTTCAGACCAGAGGCTCATCCAATTGGAAGATTGTACTCATTTCAGCACCTCTGTCCTCTAATCAATTAATGGTTTATTTAAGTGATGGCAATAATCCTTGATAAACCATGGTACATAAGGAGTGAACACAAGCAGACTGAGTCTCTTTGTCTATTTATGTCCTAGCTTGCAGTCTTCATCATAGGTGTGGGTGGGAGAAAGTATATTATAGCCCCCAATCTGGACCACTCTCTTTGCTCACCCCTTTGAAGCCTGGGTTCAGCTGTAGGAAGTCACTGTAGTTGGCAAACACACTGGAGAGGCCAAAGTTGTCTTGGAGCCAGATGCGACTATTGGCAGTGGAGAATGTACATGAAGACCCTGTGGGTAGAAGGAATGTAGAGAGAATTCACTGGCATTTATGAGAGAGTTAAGAGGAGATTTAGAAGGGAGAGGAATAAGGGAAGGAATGAGAAGAGAAGGATTTGAGGGGAGATTTAGCAGTAAGAGATTTAAAAAGGAGAGTCAGAGGCAAGACAATCAGAGGATGAGAACCAATAGAAAAGATACTTAGGGAGGTCTGAGAGAGAGAGAGAGAGAGAGAGAGAGAGAGAGAGAGAGAGAGAGAGAGAGAGAGAGATTCAAAGGACAAAAAACAGAAATAGAGAGAAGAACTAGATGGGTAGAAACCAAAGGGAGAAGAACTAGTGAAAATATCAGAGTGGATGACATTGTCAGAAAGAGAGCACCCTAACTCACCACCCCTACACCCAAGAGAGAGAATCCCTCGGTGCCCAGCCCCCCATCACCTTCTTTGGAAGCTTGTTGTTTCAGATAGTTCTTCCTGGCCTGAAACACTGCCTCCTGGGTAGGTGGGGCCAGTATAGCATGCACAAGGTACCTGAGTAGAGATCGGCTTTTGGCACAGAGAACATGGCATGGTAGAACTCTCGGAAGGCCCAAAGGCAGAAGAGAGGAAGGCAAGGCTCAGGTCTGTCTCTTCTCTTTATCATTCCAGGCTAAGAGCTCCCCAAAGTCAGGGCTCAGGTCTGTTCTCCCTTGGGTTTTCCCAGGCAAGGCCCAGGTCTGCTTCTCTTCTGTCTTTCCAGACTGTGAGTTCTCTGAGAGAAGCACTCAGGTCTGTTCTATCTCTGTCTCCCTCCCCACCCCAGTACTACAAGCAACCTGAGGGTAAGGTCCAGCTCTGCTCTTCCTCTGTCTCCCCAGACTGGGAATATAGTGGCCATGTCTTACCTGTGCCCCAGGCATGCAAAGGATCCCAGGAAAGGTTGGATGGCTTGACTAGACCAGTGCCACTGATTCATTGAGACTGCTAGTGAGTGACTTAAGTCCTTCTGAGCCTCACTTTCTCTAGCAGTAATAAGTTCTCCCTCCCACTCCCCACAGGAAAAGGAAAGTATTGCCACTGGTGGTGGTAAGGAGGTGAGGGTGGAGAGGAACTCACATGGCCTGGAAATCTGTGCAGCCCACCTGGGTGGGCAGCAACTTGAGCAATTCCACATCAAAGTCAGGCAGAAGACCAGTCAGTAGCTCTTGGAACCAGCGCTTCAGGGTGGGTGAGCAGAGATCAAGGAGGTTGTGGGCCAGCTTATGCAGCAGGGTCTCCAGCAAGGCTTTGGACTCTGAAGCATTTTGGAGGGGACCAGGAAGGGCTTCCAGGAAGGCCTCTGTGAAGTGGATGTCACTGTGGTTCAGAAGCTGGAGAAGATGAGGAGTGAGCGTGGCATTGGCCAAGGCATCCTGGCTGGTGGTGAACTCTGCCAGCTGTGGACTGGTCAAGGCACTCAGAGCATCTGCCTGGGGTGGGGGTCATAGACCACAGAGGTACGTCAGGTGTGAGGATATCCAGGCCCCCTTCCTCTAACGTCTCCTTCCTGAACCCAATTCATGTTAGCCCTACACTGAGGGCAGACTCACCCTATCAAAGGCTCACCAGGTGCCCACCAGCTCGG
The DNA here is from genome assembly GCA_028646595.1 of Phalanger gymnotis. Lineage (NCBI taxonomy): Eukaryota > Metazoa > Chordata > Mammalia > Diprotodontia > Phalangeridae > Phalanger > Phalanger gymnotis. The sequence goes on from JAQQSZ010016300.1 coordinate 5,493, forward strand.
CACAGGAAACATGGTTCCTGAAGCTTCTCTAGTTGACAATGACCCACTCCTAGGAGGAGCTCTTGGGGCATTCTGAGAAAAGGCACAAGAGATGTGCATTTCAGGTTCTGATTCTTCAGTCTGGTGGAATGGGGCTCTTTGGGGAACTGCACCACTTACCGAAAGTGGTCAGGAAGCATTTGATCCAACTGGCAACTGCCCACTGTTTGCTGCTGTCCACGCTGGGGTACACACTGTCCAAGGCCTGGACTCTGTGTACAGAAAAGGGTCTCAGTAGCATCAGAATGAGGGGGGGGTCAGATTGGACTCTTGCCAAAATTTTTCCCAATTTGGAAAGTTTATGATTCTTGGATTATTACCACCATTTTATAGAGGATAAAACTAAGACCCAAGTTTCAACTCTGCCTAAGAAGTTTATGGTCTACTGGGGATAATAAGACATTTGGAAATAACTCTAGTCTTTTTTTGGAGGGGGGAAGGAAAGGCAATTGGGGTTAAGTGACTTGCCCAAGGTCACACAGCTAGTAAGCGTGTCAAGTATCTGAGGCCGGATTTGAACTCAGGTCCTCCTGACTCCAGGGCTGGTGCTCTACTCACTGTACCACCTAGCAGCTACCCCAATAACTATAGTTTTAATCAACATATAAAATGCTTTAGGATTTACAAAGTTCTTTCTCTATTGGAGTTGGTAACATGAGTTATTGTTATCCTCCCTTTAGAGACGAGGAAACTGAAACTCAGAGAAATGTAATACCTTAGTACAGGATATAGGTGACAAATGTGTGGGAGAGGCCTAGAAAATACACTGCGAGAAATCGGATTTTACGCTCCTGGATGGTGGGCAACGGGTGAGGGACTAGCAGGGAAGGCTTCATGGAAGCCAAGTGAGAACTTCAAGGAATAGAAGGATTTCAGCAGGCAGTGTGAGATTGAAGCACATTTCCCTCCATTTTCTTTATTTTTCTTGCCTTATTATCATTATTATTATTATTATTTTGCAACATAGCTAATATGGAAATATGTTGTACACAACTTCATGTTATAATAATGGATATCCTGTGTCTTGCCTTCTCAATGGATGGGGGAGGGGTTGGAGGGAGGGATAGAATTGGAACTCAACATTTAAAAAAAAGAATATTGAAAATTAATTAATTAAAAATTTAAAAAACAGGTGGCATGGGAAATGAGTGCTAATAGTGGAGTCGGGAGATTGGGTTTAGATGTCAGTTGTGACATTTATAAGCTAGACACCTGGCCATGAGCAAATCTTTTAACCTCTCCAAGCTCCGGTCTTCTCATCTGTAAATGAGGACTATTGATGCTCACAGTGGCTGCTTCACAAGGCTGTAGTGGGCAAAGTGATTTGCCAACCTTAAAGGGCTGTATAAATGTGAGCTATTGAGAGGCAGAGATCAGGGAGGATACATTCAAGGTTGGGGGGCGGTGAAAGCACAGAGAAGGGAGGGGCAGGATGAGTACAAGGGACAGCAAATGGCTTAGTCTGACCTGAATGTATCAGGAAAGCAGAAAGAGATAAGGGTGAGAAGGCGCTTGTTGAGCCTGGGTCAGAACAGGGGTCTGGGGTAGAGATTGGCTTGGGTTGGGGGGAAGGGAATAAGACTGGAAATTTCTGGACTGGGATGAGGTGGGGGGGGGACCAGGTTGGGAGGGCTAACACATGGCAACCAGTCCATCACACTGTATGGGCAGCTGGCTCAGGCACTCCAGGATGCCAAGGTCTATGGTTGGGAGGTAGGCGTGGAGCATCTCCCCAAACCAGAAAGCCAAGAAGCCTGCATTCCTTGCCTGAGAGTCAGTCTTGGCCACATACCACACTGCTGTCAGGATGAGCTGCTTTATGTCTGTAGGAATCTGGGCACTGTCAATCTGTATAAACCAAAGAAGTTAAGTAGGGAATGCTCAAGGAAAATATAGATGCGATGGATGAGATGGGGGATGCTTTGCCCCCCATCCTTGGAGACCCTGTCAAGAGGAACTGAAGTTACAAGGTCCCAAGAGGTTGCTGTGCTCAGGACTGAGGGGGAGGGGCCATTACCTGCACGCTGATGTGATTCAGGGCAAGGCAGAGGGTCTCCACGTTGACCTGGTGGAAGAGCAGCAGGAAGGCATTCTGGTCCAGGGTCATAGCTGACCTCGTGATGTGGCAGCTCAGGATTGCAGCAAGCTGGCTTGAGGTCAGATTGGTGCTCTGGTGAGAATGGATATTATTACAGGGTTAGTAGGCACCCACAGCCAGGGATTGTTTCCTAACCATACCCAGAGATCTTTCCCACCCTGGCATCTTTGCCCTTGCTATTGAATGATGAACTTAGGATGCTTAACTATTTTCTCCTCCCTCCTCCTTCCTTTGCCTATGGAAATCCTATCTAGCTTCCAAGTCTCCCCCCAGGTGCCTCCATGAAATGTTTCCTGTTAGGTTCCTCCTTCTTGAATTTCTCACATCCTCTCTTGTACTCTAGTTATTTGGGTGCATATTTTATTCATATGGTAGATAGTAAGTTCACTTAGGGCAAGGACCCTGACTTATTCATCTATTTCCTCTGTAGAATAGACGAGTATCGACTTTCCCACATAATAGGCATCAGGGAGTGTTTATTGAATAAATGGATGAATGAATAAGCAAAAGGAATGAGTGAGTGAATGAAAATGGGAAGTTTAAGATGGAAATTTACACCTCCCCCAACCTGTCATTACAGTCTAGGGTCCCTGTACCTTCGCACAGGCATACTGGGGCAATGTAAAGGCTGTACGCAGGGCTGCCTGGTCAGAGGGCACAGTCACATTAGCACTGCAAGGAAACAGGCACCATTATCACAGGAGATTGGGAGAGGGCAGTCTCAGCCTGCATGTTCCCTGCGCTCTGTAGCTGTCTTCTGGAGCATCCTGTTTCCAGAGGCTCCCAAGGCAAAAAGGACATCCCAACCTTTGGGCGGTGGAATATGGGCATAGCCTTGGGCTATAAGGGTTTCTCTTTCCCAGGGAGATAATTTTTGCCCTCCCCTGAACCCTCAAGGGTTCTATCTCTTACCTGTTCACTGGTGCACAATAGGTTGGAGCTGCAGGAGAAACAGACCTTAAAGCATCAGTGAAGGAGCCTGGGAGGCTGGGATTGGTATAGGATTGGATAGGAGTGGTTGAAGACTGGGGAAGCAGTAGGGCAGGAGAAAGTATATTCCCAAGGCATATTTACTGGTCTCCACCCCACTCAGTGTTCATTTCCCCTTGTCTTCAATCCCCTCTGACGCCATTCCTTCCCAACCCCTTCCCAGCAGCCTCTAGCCCAGGTTCTTGGAGGCTTGGTCCCTGGGGACTGGGGAAAGGAAGGGATTCCCAACCCAGTGAGTCCTCCCACTCAATACAAGGTTGACTTACATACAGGAAGAGCGGGCCACTGGGGGAGAAAGGAGAGAGAAAACTGGGTGTTAGAAAAGGAGTGAGGAGGCGACATTGTCCCTCAGGCTTAACTTTCACATGATTTAGAGAGAGCAGTAAGCCATGGAAAGAAAGCTATTTGAGACCCCTGACAAGCCATCCCCATTTTTAGAAAGGATCCAGTATAAAAATCTGTGGTTGCTCAATAAAAACATGATGATTGAATGAATGGATGAATGCCTAAATCGTCTTTCTTCTGGAATATCATCGATTCTCCATTATTAAGACTTGAGAAGGAGAGTCAGTCAATGATTTCTTTATCACTTACATTAAGTGATCAGTTCCGGGATGCACAAGGCCAGCCCTTAGCCAGGGATGGGACCAGGCTCAGAAAACCAGGTTCCATGATTCCCCGCTTCGGAGTTCTTTCTATCATAAAGAAGGCACAAGGGTATTTACCTGGTCAGGTATCAGAGGCAGCTCTCTGCCTTGCTGGCTCCAGCCCCATTCCTAGTGATATTAACCAGCAGCCCTGTTTCCCAGGCTCTATTCTGATATTGTCAGCCCCACCTGGCTCACATCTATTCAAACATCTGGGATAATGCAAGGGATGGAGGAATAAACAAACCTACAGAATTCAGGGCCTTTGCTTCTGGGGGACCTACAGGGGAATCAAGGAGAACAGAGGAAGGATGGAATCAGAAACGGGTAATTCTACCCTCTCTATATCCGCCTATTCTCCCAGGTGTCCCATATTCACTTCCCACCCTCCAATGTCTTCAGGACTCACTCCCAAGGTGAGTGGTCATGGTTTCCAAGGTCATGGAAACCAAGGCCAACAATGACCCCTTCATCTCCCACATGGTATCTGGGCCTCAGCCCCTGGAAGAATATTAGGAGAGACTCATTCCTATCCACAGTCCAGCACATGGTCCCTGCCAGCCGGAGATGGTTTTGTGAATTATCCAGACCTTTGGGATTGTTCTTCTTAGTCATGACCAGCTTTCCTTTTTGTGGGGTGGGAGCAGAAGAGAAAAGGAAACTCCTAGTTTTGCTGGCCTCAAAGGTGAAAGCCTGTTGGGTTAGGGAGGGTCCTGCCTCAACAGGTTTCCTTTGGATTATCCGTGGTTTTCCATTTTTCAGACTTCTATGGCCCTGGTTATGGTGAAGTTACCATCAAGAGATTATGGAGAACCTTGGGGGTATCTTGATCTGTGGGCTTTTTTTCAGGCAGCCAGATGATACAATGGATAGAGCATTGAGTTTGAAGGAGTCTGGCCTCAGGCAATTAGGTGATCTTAGATGAGCCTGGATGGTCACTTAACGTCTGTTTGCCTTGGTTCGCCCCTGGTACACAGTAGGAGACACATAAATGCTTATTCCATTCCCCCCTATTTCTCTGGACAGGGTATGTCCAATTCCTCAGATATAATAGCCCAGAGTTGTCTTTTAGAGGGGCATTCTGCAGAGACTCTCCATAGCAGATAATTCAGAACAACAGATAATGCAAAAACCAAGAGATAATTTGTAGAATGACCTCAAATTTATAAGGATGGTATCCTGGTGTTATAAACCATGCTACTCCCACAGAGAAATAGAAAATGTGGCCCCAATATTGTATCCCTAGTGCTTTGAGAGTCTCATTACTGATTTGGTCCATTCCTTTGCCTGAGGCCCTCCCCAGCAGAGCCCTTTCTCCCTTTTTTTGGTAAACCTCTTCCAAGAAGGGGACTCAAATATCATCTCTTGGTGATGTGTCCCTTGGTTATTCTCTCAAGCCTATTAGCCTTGTACCCACAATTCCTGTGTGGGAGGAGAAAAGGAGAATAGATGTAATTCTGAGGAAGTCAAATCGTCCAACTTGGACACTCAATGACTGTGGATGAGATCACCAAAGGAGAGCATATAAAAAGAAGAGAAACTCAAGACGTCTAGAACTTGGGGCAACAGTCCCGTTTAGAAGGCCAGAAGATAGAACTGAGTCAACAAAGGAAGAGGAGCCTCCAGATGTTGCCAGTCTCAGGGGGTGACAGAGAAGCTGCAGGAGACTAGTCCCCCTGACAATCACCATCCCTCTAAATGATTGTCCTTTATATAGAATATTACAAGTGAAAGGGTTTTAGGGATCAGTTAGACCAGACCCCTCAGTTTGTAAAAAGACAAGCCCAGAGAGAGGAA
>JAQQSZ010016301.1:0-11063 GCA_028646595.1 Phalanger gymnotis
GACAGACCCAATACAATTCATAGTTACCAACATCTAGGTTCAGCCCAGGAGCTCAGAACAAGGGCTGGCCCAGAGTCACACACCACCACTGCTGCAGCAAAGAGCTCCAAGGAAGAAGAGGCCAACCCCTGGCTTTTATATTTTTGTCAGGGTCAGGGGTGAGTCACACATGCGACTCACCCATGTGCCCTAAAATCATCACAGAGGCGGACTTAAACCCATGTAGTCTAAGTGTCTCTGCTGTCCCAGACACGTAAACTAGGCCCTCCCTGGAGTTAGCCCCACCTCGGGCCCCACCTCAGTCATCAATCCACACCCACATAGGTTCCACACCTGATAGGGGTTTGGGCCTGGGGCTTAGCATTTCTCAAAGCAAACAAAAGCCAAACTCTTCAAGGGCACCAAGTGCTAAGGAGCCCATTTTTCTTACCAACACACCATTTGAAGTTACTCTTTGGGGCAGAAGGAAGTTTCTTCAATATCCTCCTCTGAAGATGCATCCTGGTCTTCTCTGTTCTCATAATAGCTTTCTACAGTTGGATTCTTTCTCCTTTGCCAGTTCTTTTTTTGTTGTAATAGCTTGATTTTTTGTAATCATCTCTAGCCCTGAGGTATAAGGGATGGTGCCTCTTGCCCCAGATCTTCAGTTCTCCCCTCTAGCCTGGAACCAAAGCCAAACCCCCAAACTCCTACAAGTGCCCACAGCCAGGGGCTTTTGACTCTGTTGCTTCTGCTCTCACCCGGGTGCGCTCTTTCCTTCTGACCTGCTTGGCTCTTCACAGCATAGCTGGGTCTGGTGTTCCCAGTCAGCAGAGGTTCCCTCAATCTTCCCTGGCTCAGATCAGATGCCCAACTACCCTCACTATCTGGGGTAAAAGTTCCTGTGACTGGGGTAGAGGCAGCCTCCCAAACCAACCAACCTAGGACTTGCTGCTTGTTATTAAAGCGGACCCTAGCCTAGAGGTGTTTACTCTTGACAGGGACCAAACTAAGTCCTGGGATTTTTCTTCTGATCTTCTCAAATTGTCCCAGAAAGACCCCTGTTGTGTGCCATTCTTATTTATTTTTACCTGTACTTTGTTCACCATAGGTGTTATTTTATCTCTTTTGTAGGGGAAAATCTTGAGAGCTTAGAATTTTCTGACCTACTCTGCCATCTTCCCAGAATCTTCTACTAGTTTTTCTTTAATATCATTTCTACTTCCCAATCATTGAGAAGAAGTACTTCAGCACATCTTATAATCTACATGTGCTAGTTTCATTGCCATTGATGGAAAAAAAATTATTACAGAAATATTGACAGGTCTTTTCAATTTTCTATTTATCTGTTGTACTAAATAATCATAGAATGATCCAGCTAAGTTGGGTCTTATGCCAAGCTTTCTATAAACTCATTTTCTGCTTTACAGCTTCTCCATATTTTGAGGCAACATTCTTTATAATTTTTTATCCTTCTCCAAAGTGTTTTTAAAATGAGTTTGTGTTTAAAGGCAGTATTGCCCTCTGGTGCTATTTTCCCCACTTTTTTGAGTCTGAAATAATTTCTAAGCTTTGCTTCCTGGTTTTCCTATTTGCTTTCCATTGGTTAAAGTAGTAAAAAATTAATAGTTCGTGTTCATGCCTATTCCTTTATCTAGTTCTCATCGGTTTTGCCAGCAATTATTTATCTAAACAAGTCAGTCTGGTTCAATTTAATTGCGTGTACATCCCCACATTTTTATTCTTTATTCTAATTTTATGTTAATTTTACTCTTTAACAAGTCAGTAATCTGACTATATATATTTGGCTATGGCTCTTATATAGGTGACCTTTTATTTGCTATTTCTTAGCATATAGTTAATTCTTTTTTGGGGGTGTCATGCTATTTGGTATTCACCAAATTCAGGTTCCCTTAACACTCTTCAAGAAGGTAGCACTTATGATATAAGGCTCACACTGCTGTATAGTGCAATCTATAATGCTTTACCCTCATTTATTTATTAAACCTAAGACAGATTTTCCAATATGTTCTTTTCTATCACCCACCATCTATTGAAATCAATGAGTTTTTTTTTGTTGTTGTTGAGGCAATTGGGGTTAAGTAAATTGACCACGATCATACAGCTACTAATTGTCTGAGGCTGAACTTGAACTCAGGTCCCCCTGACTCCAGGGCTGGTGCTCTATCCATTGTATTGCCTAGCTGCCCATTAATGGATATTAAAGTACTTTCCTCTATTAAAATTTATGTAGTGCCCCCCCCCCCCCCCACCTTGGTCTGGCTACGTTCCTGGATAGTTAATTATTCTGTTGGAGGATTGTCAGCCAGTCTGCTGCATGAACTTTGATTCAATCCCTTTTGTTTGCAGTCATATGAGCCTTAATCTCACATCCTCATCATGAGTATGTGAAGGTTGCTACCACGCATGGTCACTAACACATCTTGTTTATAATGTGGATTAATCACAACAGTTAAAAAGGAGCAGATATGTAAAGGCCCATTCTCTTTTAGTGATGTGCACTTATCAGAATTTTTTTCTTATTAGGAGAGATTGTCTTTAAAATCATCCCTGTTCAACTCCCTGGGGCCATGTGGCCAGTCCACAAAGCCAACTTGGCATTTCTGCTTTTTTTTTAAAATAAATTCCTTTTAATTTTTTCATCCTGAATTTTGCCTCTTCTATCAGGGAAAATGGCCAGAGCATAGAATTTCTTCCTTATCACTCCTCTCAATTCACATAACCACCATCTAAGTTCAGGCAATCGTCTCCTCTCACCTGGAGAATTACAGCTACTTGGAGAGTAGCTTCCTAATGAGTTTTCTGGCTTCCCATCTCTCCTCTTTCCGGTCTTCCACAGAGATGCTAAAATAATCTCCATAAAATACTGATCTGGTCATATTACTTTTAAAATTTTCAGTGGTTCCATATTGATTTGAAAACAAGATACAAATTTCTGAGATGATATTTAAAGAATTTCACAGTCTGGCTTTACCTTACCTTTACGCATTTATTTCTCATCATTCACTTTAACACACTGTGCTCTAACTAAACTGGTTTACTTGCTGTCCACTGAACTCATTATTCCACACTTTATGTATTTTGCCCAGGCTGTCCCATAAATCTGGAATACACCCCTTCCTCCCTTTTGCCTTTTAGAATCCTTAGCTTTCTTCAAGGTCATCTCAGGTGCCACCTCCTACATGAAATATTTCCTGTTCTCTCTCTTTATCAATGCTTTTCCTCTTCCCAAATAGTCTTTATTTGTTTATCTATTTAAGTGTCTTCCCCCACCAATTGCGTACAATTTCCCTAGGAATAAAGGCTATTTTCATTTCATTTCTTTCCTCCCAGGGCTTAGCATGGTGCCTGGTGTATAACAGGCACTGAATAAACATAAGTTGGACATTGATTTAATTTAGAGTGTTTTTTGGTCAATATATAAAGAATAAAATGGGTGCTTATATATTGATTTCTTTGTAGGATTTCTCTAGTTCCTCATTCTCTGCAACAGATGTTGGCCTGTAAGTGGTGCTTAATTTCATTGTGTTCTTTTTGCTACTTCTCATCATGAATATTGCAATGCAAGATGCTTACATGTCCTGGGAAACGTTTTATTTTATTTTGTTTTTACTGCCTTTGGAAACATGGTAAAACTAAACTCCAACAATTCGGGTTTTTTTTTTTCCTTTTCAAAGAAGACCTTAGTCACCTTTGAATTCAATTGCGATGTCCTTAAATCTTTTTATTTCATTTATAATGAGAATTCTCAGCATGCAATTCTCATTATACTGATACAATTCAGTTTTTAGTGAGTGACTCATTTATCATAAGATGAGGATATCATATTTAGAGTCCAATGGTTAGCATAACATCTATAGATGTCACCCAAGCTGACTCTTCTACTTCTCTCTGTCCCTTTTTCTGCCACCATCACTGTGGGAAACATTTAGCCTGGTAGAACCTGACACAGCTTTCACTATGCTTTGTGTCATGGTTCCACCTTCCCCTTTCATAAATATTCATACTCCTGACCTCACAGAAGTGTTGTGAAGATGACAAGTTTATTGATATAGAACTGGAAGGGATGTTAGAGGCAGCCAAGCTCAAATCCTTAATTTAACTGATGAAGAAGCTAAGTTACAGATATATTAAATGACTTGCCCAAGGTCAATCAACTAGTCAAGACTAGTCGACTATCAAGATTCAAACACAGATCTTCCGGACTCCAAGTCCACTACACCATGTAAAATAATGCACAATGATTTTTTTTTAATTTTGAAGAAAAAGTTATTTGAACTTAGTTTTGTCCTCCAAAATATCAAAAGCCCTGCTATAACAGATGTTCCTTTCCATTCCCTTCCTTGCCCTTCCCTGTTATTTTTTTCTTCACTACTTCAGAATTGTAGCCTCATCTCCCAGAATTTCTTTCTAACGGGTAGTGGTATGGTTTGCCCTCTATTCAGTTAGTGGTGAAATTAGCCATGCATAGTTTAACTACAGTTTTCATAGTCAATTATTAATGAATATTTCATTCTATTTCTACTGCTCCTTCACCAAACAGAACTGCTGTGAAGTTAATTACTTGGCAGTTTTTAAAGGTGAAAATGAAAGAAAATGCTTTCTGCAGCACAACTGTGATGGAGATACACTTGTGTCTTTACAGCACAATGACCACAGAACCCTTTGATAACCAGGCAAAGCAGGTCAGTTGCTCCTCATTGTTCAAATGGCTGATAAAATATTCACAAAACTGAAATCTGATGGGGTCTGAAACCTGGGGTTTTGTCAATTGGATTGCATTTGATTATATTTTTGGTACTCTTTGTAGTCTTTGCAGTGCTAGTTTTTTTTAAAAGTTTATATTTTTACCTGCTGCGTTCCTAGCACTTAGAAGAGAATAAGTGACTTCCACCAGTGGAGCCCTGGCAGGCAGCAAAGGTATTCCCTGCAAACAATGCAGGAGACAGTCTCCTCTGGGCCTGAAGCACATTGAGGCATATCTGAAATTCATTGTGTGACTGGCTGTATTGTGCAAAATAGATACTCAACAAATGACAATGCTTAAAAGGTTACTGGATTTGCAGGCTTCATATTCCTGTCTACTTAGATGCAATTTTACATTTCTCTTTCTTTTCCCTTAAAATACCAAGGCAGGAGGATAGTTGAAGAACCTTAATAAAGGTCATACTGTGAGCATAGGGAGGGCTCTGGAGGGCCTGGCGACAGGTGTTCCAGGTGTTAAGGAATGCAATCATTAACGCAGAACTCAAGGATAGTCAACCTTCTACAACACCATGTTTATTCAACAACAGTCAAATTGCCCTGTTTATTACAAAAGAAATGAGACCATTATTGGCATTTCCCTAAAAATCATAAGGTGATATTTTGAAAAACTACAGCTGGTCATCTTTAATTTATTTGAAATGCAGTGAGAAAATCCATCTACCATCTGCTTTCTTTTTTCCAATGAGGATTTTTTTAAATTAAAAAAAATTAGATCAGCTTATTCCTTAAAACTTCTCTTCCTCCTTTGGTTCTTTCCCTGTTTTGTCTATCTTCTTCCATGTCATTTACCTGGTAAGACAATTAGCATCTCCCTTTCCTTCTTTTCCCCTAGCCTTTTTCCCTCTTTCCTCAAGTTTCCTATCTTTTCTCCCATACTTCTCTTCCCATCAGAATTATGTAGCATGACATAAAATTTGATTTAACTTAAAAATGGGACAGGCAGGTCAATCATCTTGTTGCCTTTGGGACTTCATTTGCTAAGGCAATATAAAAAGTATCCTAGATTAAGCAGAATTATGAGCATAATGGTAATTTTATTTTCTGTTTTCAAGAGGAAAATAACCCCCTTCAAAATCACTTGATAGATTTCTGATACCACAATGCATTCTTAAAAACCCTGGGGTCCTGCAAAAGACACCATTTTTACCCATGCTTCAGCACACAGAGAGATTATTTTGGTCTTATAATGTAGTCCTCATCTAAATTAAAACTACTAAAAATTGAAAGAATCTTAAAAATTGAACATTGTGAAAGCAAAAAAACTACAACTCTTTCTTCTCCAGCTCCTCTACTTCCACCACTACTGCCATCAACTACTCCTTTTACCTTTGGCACTGGGGATGATTAGCCCACAGAAGAGAAGGGAACAGTGAGGAGGAGGAGGAAGGATGCCTGGCTGATTTCTTCAAATATTTCAAGGGCTGTCATGGAGTGGAATCTTGTTCTGTTTGACACAAAAGAAGAGAAGTAGGAGCAATGGGTAGACATTGTAAAAGTCAATTTAGGCTTGATGTAAAGAAAAAGTTCCCAAAGTTACATCTATCCAGAAGTGAAGGGGTTGTCTTGGGAAACAGCCAGATTTGCCTATGTTATGGTAGGATATGGTGAAAAGAGCCCTGATTCTGGAATCAGAAGATCTGGGTTCAAATTGTACCCTCAATGCTCAATACCTGTGAGATTATAGGCAAGCTGCTTAGCCATTGTAGGCCTGACTTTTCTCTCCTGTAAAGCTATAACTCCTATGAGACTAGCTTACCTATGAGGTCCTTTCCAAATATACATGTGCACACATGCACACACACATACAATCCTAATAATCTTTATTATACATATTATTGCTCACCTGAATCTTAGCAAGATGAATTTCAAAATTCTGAAAGAGAATTTTATTTTCCCTAATTACATATCAAGAAAATTTTTAGCATTCATTTTATAAGATTTTGAGTTTCAAATTTTCCTCCCTCCCTCACTTCCCTTCTTCTGAAAGGCAGTTTGATATAATTTATACATGAATTATCATGTAAAACGAATTTCATGTTTGTTACAGTTACAGAAAGAACAGATCAAAAGGTAAAAAAAACATGATAAAGAATAAAGTAAGTGAAAAAATAATGCTTTGATTTCATTCAGTGTCCATCAGCTCTTTCTATATAGAGAGAATTTTCCTTTGTGGGTCCTTTTTACTTATCTTGTTTCATTGTGTTGTTGAGAAGAACTGAATTATTCATAGTTGATCATCTCACAATGTTGCCGACACTATGTACAATGTTTTCCTGGCTCTGCTTGTTTCACTTTGCATAAGTTTATACAAGTCTTTCCAGGTTTTCTTGAAATCTGCCTATTCATCATTTCTTATTGCACAATAGTATTCCATTACATTCATATACCACAGCTTGTTCAGTCATCCCTCAATTGATTGGCATTCCCTCAATTTCCCATATTTTACCACCATGAATAGAGTTGCTACACATATTTTTGTACATGTGGGTCCTTTTCTGTTTTTATGATCTTTTTCGGATACAGACCCAGTAATGGTATTTCTGGATAAAAGGGTATGCACAGTTTGGTTGTCCTTTGGGCATAGTTCCAAATTGCTCTCCAGAATGGTTGGATCAGTTCACAACTCCACCAACAGTCCATTAGTGTACCAATTTTCCCACATCCTCTTCAACATTTACCATTTTCCTTTTTTTTGTCATATTACCCAATCTGATTGGTTTGTGATAGTATTTCAGACTTGTTTTAATTTACATTTCTCTTATCAAAAGCGATTTAGAGCACTTCTTCATATGGTTATATATGTATATATATACATATATGTATATATGTACACATGTATACATGTATATGTATATATGTATATATATGTGTGTGTATGTGTATCTATAACTTTATCTATCTCTCTTTGATTTCTTCATTTGAAAACTGCGTGTTCATATCCTTTGACCATTTTTCAATTGGGGAATGGCTTGTATTCTCATAAATTTGGCTCAGTTCTCTATATTTTGAGAACTGAGGCCTTTGTCAGAGATACGTGCTGCAAATATTTTTCCCAGTTTCCTGCTTTTCTTCTAATCTCGGTTGCATTGGTTTTGTTTGTACAAAAGCTTTTCACTTTATTGTGACTAAAATTATCTATTCTACATTTCATAATGCTTTCTATCTCTCGTTTGGTCCAGATTTCTTCCCCTCCCCATTGATCTGACAGGTAGTATTCCTTGCTCTTCTCATTTAATTGCTTCACTGTCTATGGTATCTTTTAGCAAGATGTAGTTTCTTTCCCTATCTCTTTTAATTAGGTCTATTTTTGCTTTTACTTTGTGTAAGATGAGGATTACTACCCTTGATTTTTTTTTTACTTCATTTGAAGCATAACAGATTCTGCTCCAGCCCCTTGTCTTTAGTCTGTATGTGTCTCTCTGCTTCAAGTGTGTTTCTTGTAAGCAACATATTGTAGGATTCTGGTTTTTGATCCAATCTGCTATCTGCTTCTGTTTTATGGGAGAGTTCATCTCATTTACATTCACAGTTATGATTACTACCTATGTATTTCTCTCAATCCTTTTCTTCCTCCTGTTTGTCCTCTCTCTCCTTTCACCTGTTTCCTCCTCACCAGTGTTTTACTTCTGTCTACAACTTCCCCTGATCTGCCCTCCTTTTTGTCAGTCTCCCTCCTTTACTTAATCTCCTCCCCTCCTACTTTCCTATTGGGTAAGACATTTTTTTATATTCAACTTATTATGTATATTGTTCCCTCTTTGAGCCAATACTGATGAGAGTAAGGTTTAAGTGATGCCCATTTCCCACCTTCCTATTTTCCCCTCCATTGTAATAGGTCTTTCTCTCTTCTTCATGTGAAGTAATTTACCCTGTTCTACCTCTCCATTCTTTCTGCACCCAGTGTACTCCTCTTTCTTATCCCTTAATTATTTTGATGTCGTTACCTCCAATTAGCCTTGTACCTGAACCATCTGTCCATATATATTCGTTGTAGCTGTATTTTTAGTGATATAATTTTTAAGAGTTACAAGTATCATTTTCTCATGTAGGGACAAAGAATTTAGCTCTATTGAATCCCTTATGTTTTCTTTTGTCATTTTTATATGTTTATGCTTCTCTTGGGTCTTCATATTAGAGATCAAATTTTTGGTTTAATTCTAGTCTTTTCCTCATGAAAGCTTGAAATCCTTCTGTTTTGTTGAGTGATCATTTTTCCTTTGATGTATTATGTTTAACTTCGCCAGGTAAATGATTCTTGGTTGTAGTTCTAGCTCCTTTGCTCTCTGGAATACAATGTTCAGTGACCTCTGATCCTTTTATGTCACAGCTGCCAAGTCCTGTGTGTTCCTGATTGTGACTCCCCAATATTTGAATTGTTTCTTTCTGGCCACTTGCAGTATTTTTTTTCCTTGACCTGATAGTTATGAAATTTTGTTATAATACTCCTTGGGGTTTTTATTTTGGGATCTCTTTCCTTAAGTGATCGGTAGATTCTTTTAATGCTTATTTTGCCTTTGGGTTCCAGGATATCAGGGCAGTTTTTTTTTTTATAACATCCTGAAAGATGCTGTCTAGGTTCTCATTTTGATTATGGCTTTCAGATAGTTTAGTGATTCTAATATTTCAATTGCACTCTTTAAGGAGTTGTTTTCTTCAGTGTATTTTTGTATTTACTTTTCTATTTGGCCAATTCTACTTTTTAAGCAGTTTTCCATCACTTGGATCTTACTCTCATTAGTATTGGCTCAAAGAGGGAATAATATACACAATCAGCTGAATATAAAAATCTGTCTTACCCAATAGGTAAGTAGGAGTGGAGGAGATTATGTAAAGGAGGGGGGCTGACAGAAGGGAGGGCAGATCAGGGGAGGCGGTAGACAGAAGCAAAACACTGGTGAGGAGGGAAAGGGTGAAAGGAGAGAGAGGACAAATGAGGGAAGAATAGGATGGGGAGGAGTACATAACTCGGGAATTTGCCTATTTTTTCATAATTCTCTTGTATCGTCCTCATTTCTTTTCCCAATTTTTTTCTAGCTCTCATATGGTTTTTGAAATCCTTTTTGAGCTCTTCCACAAATTCTTTCTGGGATTGAGACAACTTCCCATTTTTCTTTTGATTTTGCCCATTGATATTTTGACATTGTTTTCCTCTTCTGAGTTTGTGTCTTGGTTTTCCCTGTCACCATAATGACTTTCTATGGTCAGATTCTTTTTTGTTTGTTTGTTGGACATCTTATTTATCTATTCATTCATTCATTCATTTATTTATTTATTTATTTATTTATTTATTTATTTATTTATTTATTTATTTATTTATTTATTTATTTATTTATGTATTTATGTATTTATGTATTTATTTATTTATCTATGTATTTATTTACTTATTTACTTATTTATTTATTTACTTATTTATTGCCTCTTGCCTTTCTTTGAAATTTGAATTCTGCTCCCAGGCTGGAGGGGACATTGTCTCTGGCTCCTTGTGCTAGTGGTTGCAGGCCATGGCTGTTTACCTGCTATTGCACTGATGGTACCCTGAGGCCCCTGGAGGACCCTCATATGTGGTGCTACACTGAAAGGGTGGAGTGGGGGTTGATGGGTGCTGCTGGAGGCCATAGGGATCTGGCAGCTAACCTGGTCTGAGCTGGGGTCCTAGTGGTGGTGTCTGCCATGTGCTGAGGCCCAATGAGTTCTGCCTTTCCCCATGGCTACACTGAAACATGTGGTGGTCTGTCCTCTGGAGGCTGCCTGTTTTCTTAGGGCTATGCTGAAGCCTGGCAGGGCCAGTCCTAGATGGCAGCTTCCTGTTTGCTCAGGTACCCATAGAATTGGCATCTACCTGTTTGCCTGGAGCTGTGCTAAAGCACATGGAGGTCTGGCCACTGGAGGATGCCTGTTTGCCGAGGACTACACCGAAGCATGGAGTGGTTCCTGGAGCTGGAGTCTGCCCATTACCCCTATGCTAAGGCACATAGGGAATCCCGGTGTTGATGTTTGCCTGCTCCATCACACTGGGGCTCAGGATCTCCTGCTAATTTGCTGAGGTAGAGCTTGTTGCTAGCTTGCTGGAATGCTTCCTGTCCTGGCCTGTGCTCTCCTTTTACCCAAGTGAGACAGACCTCTCTCCAAATTTTTCACCCAAAATGATCACCCTGTCTTTCCACTGGCTCCATTGTTCCAGGATTTTTCTTCTGGGGCACTATTTTATGGTTATTTGGAGGTAAATATGGGAGAGCTACAGTGATTCACTGCTTACTCTACCATCTCAGCTCCCAACATTGAAGGCAACTTTTTTT